>KN834793.1:0-71722 GCA_000827265.1 Collybiopsis luxurians FD-317 M1 | reverse complement strand
TGGCCTTACAGCTCTTTATCATGCCAGTCATGTTGAAGCGCGTGGAGGCCACGGCCCTGTATACCATTACTATCGCATCGTGGCCCGTAGTCTTTGCTACTTTACCATTGATCAACATTGTTGCTCGTCGTGGATTTGCTATAGAGACGGGAGAGATGGACTCTTCCATGCGAATCATTCTGTGGGCCGGAGTTGCATTCGTGCTGGTTTTGTCTAGAATTGGGTACGAAGCATACAGGTGAGCACGAATTATGCAGCCTCTCATTTCACATCTGGCACTTCCTCACCAATCATTTTCACAGCCTGAGTTTAATCTTAACGAAGACGAACACCTCCGATCCCGCCCTGCTTGCCGTCTCAAACGGTTTAGTTTCTTGTGCAAATTCCTTAGCGCGAATTGTCGGCCCGGTGTTAGGCAGGTAAGGATCGTTCGGTTCGACTTCATTTTGGTGGCATTCAATTTTCATAGCTTCATCTTTTCCATTTCGGACCAATATCATCTTTTTGGTGGATATTTCTGGGCGATGTTCATGGTCTGCTCATGTCTTTGGACGTGTAAATTGAGCCGCGACGTGGCACATCACAGTCGGAGTTCATTGAAATATTATACTAAAGGAGAATTTTGAGATCGAAATACAAAATAGAACCATATGTTAGACCTCTGCAGCTACTTACACCATACGCTCAACATTTTATCACCCTCCTCTCAAGACTCTCAGATATACTCTCCTTGTAAATCCTTTATAACTGCCTCATCCCAAAGAATTGTAGCATGCCCAGCCTCAACTTGAACCACCTTTGCATCAGGGAAACATCTGCGTATGCCTAGATCGCTCCATAGTTCCCTTTCCACTGGATCCTTCATACCAGCGAGCGGACCTCGGGTGGCCACATACAGAGTAATAGGAACCTTGACCCTGATACCTTTAAGCCACTCCTCGACAACGAACAACATTCTGTGCCACTGATTCCATTCGTTCTGCTGATCAATATTCTGATAGCCAGGAAGCTGTGCAACAAAATCCCAAGTCCGTTCCATGTAGAGTTTGGACATTTTGGCCTGCTCAACATAGTGATCTGGAGCGGGACGGCCTTGCCATGCGTCCATGAATATTTTCGAGTTTTGTGTTCGGTCTTCACGAACACCGAGCTCGTAGAAACCATATATCAAACGTTCTTTATAGAGTTCTTGAATCTCCTTGTCTGTGATATCAAAGTGACGAGGCAATGTAAATCCGGCGTCCTGATCGAGACCACTGAACATCATGGATGGAGTATGATCGATTAAAGATAGTTGGGTAACTTCTTCCCCGTCGTTCAACATCATCTCGGTAATAAGAAATCCGAGTAGGTGGGATCCGGAGTAGGTCTAGAGTTGTGAGTTACAATGAGAACGAGGTCAGATTGTAAATCATACACGCACTGCAAAGCGATAAGGACCACATGGACGTAATTCCTGTAAATCGATGCGTTAGAATACATACTGGGACACGTATTTCCGGCTCCTCTTTACTTTCACTTTATGATGATAAAATGCTGCAATTCCGCGCAAGCTCTCCTTAGGCAAGTCAGGCGTAGCCTGTACAAGCCACAGCGCAGATCTGAATTTTTCTTGGAAGTGTACTAATCCATCGACCCGACCTCCGACTCCATGTATGACAATGAGCGGGGGTTCACCTTTCCCCTTGCGTACTTGTAGAATCGTTTGGCCTACTTGTCCCAGTTTGGGCCATTGATATCCTGCTTCAGGGTCTGGCTCTTGCTGCTCTTCTGCCATGTCCCCTTTGTCGATTGAGGGAAAGCTGGAGGGAATGGTGAACACGAATCTGGTTAGGGACGAAATACATGGATTATCGTATACGAAGTTTGGTGAGAGCGCTTTGATGATAGATGGAGGAAATGCATGTCCATCTCGAAGTCCGCGAGTGATAGTATTCCGAATGTATGTCGCAATCAGGCTATAAAAGCTTCAGCTGTCAAAGCCTCCTCCAGAATCAATACAACGAACCTATCTGCTCCCATGCTGAAAATACTGTCATCCTCATCGACCTGGAAGCCTAACGACTTGCCGACTATCTCGGATACAAAGCTTTTCACAGCCGCAAGATCCCACGTCGTGGGTGATTTTATATCGCGCTGAGGACCTTCTTCGAGGGCTTTATAGGCACTCTCAATCTCGTCATGGTATGCGTTAAGCGAGGGCTGCCGCCGTAAAGTTCCCTTTGCGGTGAGTTCAAGAGGTTTCGATGGATGAACAACGACGATCAACTGCCAAAAAATTTTCGTGTTATGGGACTTTGAAATACAGGGAGATATACCACACCTCTTTCACAATCTTGGAATGTTGTGGGGCATTTTGAGTCGCGTGGAGAACGGTCTCCCTGATGCAACAGAGTTAGCTCTTGAAAATTTCGAGAGGATCGGAGCGAGAACTCACCAGATCATATTGCGATAGGCGGACAACTTGTCCAAGTCTTGAGGGTCAAATTCGAAATCTGGCGAGGGCGAAATGAGAACACCAGCTCGGAGTTTTTCCCGACCAAACATGATGGCATAAGCAATTTTTTCGTCCTTCATTAGAATCTGCTCTAAAATTAACGTTGAATGCGAATTTCCAGGAATACTCTGACAACTGCAACAAACCTATTGGTCTTGGATTGGTCTTTTCACCTGTCTGCAAAAACCTGAGCATAAGTGCAGCGGTTAGCTTGGTTATTCATGTACGGACTGAATGCATGATTTGATCAGCTGGGAGAGGAATAGGTTAGACGAGTAATCGAAGATAATCAGCACGAATTACCAGCGGTACCAAATATTCTATACACATTGGGATTCATAGGATGACGGATAAGTAGATCGTTTGTGTCATAGGCAGGTTCTCCATCCACGGTAGTATTGAAGATAGAGGGCGTATGGGTTTTGCATTTCTGATGTAGGATATTATTCAATTATGAAGGGAGACCGGGTTGAAAGTCAGACCTTGACTAAAAGCCTGTAGACGTTTTCTCCGTCTTCAGGACTGGGATCTAGGACTGGAGCAAGCATTGTTCCGAGCTAGGTATGAATGGAATGTTGGACGCCAGGAGTAATCAATAGGAACAATGCCATATACCGAGAAATAATTCCATCCCTCCGGGAGGAGTTGAGCTACCGAAGAACCAGTTAGTTTTCTGTGAGTCAGCGTCATGAGGAGAACATTTACATTTATATTCCATGATGGAACCCAACTCGGTTCTGCGTGTATGCATTGAGTATTATGATAGAACTTAGAGAGAAAACAAAATCTCTAACGACGCATAGATAGTGGTCACATTGACACCCTGCCCCACTAGCATGTCTCCAACAGAAGCAACGAGGGGGCCTCCACTAATATGCTGGAATACAGGTTGAGTACTTATCCAAGGCGATAAGTACGTTGAACTTACGACTCTTTTGAATGACTTCAACGCTTCAACTTTCTCCGGATCTGTGGCCCATTCCTAAGACATAAAGTTAAGATTGAGTATCAGTAGTTTTCATACAATTTCGAGAGATTATCTACCTCTAAGATTGAAGGAACAGTAGATATCATGGTAGAATTTGTGGCGACCGCGGTGTTGAAGATATTTTCTGCCGTAGGGGTAAGAGGAGGATCCAAAGGCGGGAACATTGCAAGTGTAAGGCCTGTCAATGCCTGTAGGGTCGTGGTTAGATTCCTATTGCGAGTATTTTGCAGTTGGGTGCTGATACTCACCGCTTCAGGCATCTTGTGAAGACCCATGGCGTCTACAACGCATCCTTTGAACTGTGCTCATGAAGGATAACCTGGGTGTAACATACGATACAGAGGGACCCCCGCAAGGGACATGATTTCGCCACAAAAATCAACTTCCCCGTAATCTACAAGTGAAAGAGTAAGTGATTGACATCTGCCAGATTTCGACTACTACTTACATGGCCATCTGCCCCGTTCAAGGAAAGCGCGGTGAGATAATCTTATTGGTTTGGGGAAGGAGGTAGATCCTGTGCTATATGGTCAGAGCATTGGCGACTTCCCGGTTGTCTCGAGTCATTCACCAGAGGAGTGCATAATGATCGCAGTACTTTCCATATCAGTTGGCCCAGACGGCTCCGGATTCAAAGCGTTTGCTCGGAACAAGTCTCGGAAAACTGGGGTCGGTATAATATCAATCTGCTGCTTCCCCGCTTCCCCATTCACGACCCCATCCTCTTGCGCTAACATTGAGAGCGCCCTAGCGGCCAGGCCCTGCATAGCGACATCTGGACTGACAAAGAGATGCTTGGACTCGGTGGATTTAAGGAGATGAGCAACCGCTGCATCAGAGTTTCGGGTGGATATCGGAAAGGGAGTAAACCCTGCGCGCATGATGCCTTCAACGAGGGCGAAGTAGGTGATGGAATCTAGCACCAGGTAGATTGAGTGCGTGTGTATAGAGAGGTGGAGATGAGATACCCACCCAAAGATGCTAGAATGGAGACTACCGGACGCTCGATGTTACTTTTCACCAAGCTCTTCACGAGTTTGGAAGCAGCACAGAACGCTCGAACTGCTTCACTCCAAGATATTGTCTTGATATGCTCATCATTGCCGGAGATATATCGAAAAAGCGGATGATTTGGACTTTTCTGAGTATGGAAATCATGCAAAGCGAGGACGTCAAGCCCTTCGCCGGCATTGGGAGGAGGGGAAAAGGTTGGTGAATGAAGGCCTTGTAAGGTACGTAGACTCATTATTCGATCACTGTGTTCATAGTCGGCCTGGAGGCCTTTTATCCGAAATATGAGCCCACGGTATGGCACTTTTGAGAAGAGAAGAGCACATATAAAAACCATATGCCACAAGTCGAACTCAATTCGGCCCAAATAGTAATAGTATAGTTGTTTCTCAGTCGAAATCTGACCTGATTTTGGTGTAGTTCTGTGAGAAGAGATGAGCTTGAGATAGAAAGTGGATAGGAAGCGGTCAATGTGACTAGCGATAGGTAATTAATTTCTTGCACCATTACTCTTGAACGAGCCATGTCCGGATCTTTCCATTTACTGAAAAGGACAAATACGAGAGACACGTGGAGGTAGCAGATATGCTAGAAACTAGAGCGGAGGACTCTTCATGCACGTCCGACTGGCGGATCAGCGGATCGACTTTGGACGCGCTGCGCAACGCGTCGGGTGACTCAGCGATCACATGATACAAAACGTTTATTCGAGACTCCCAGTCACTGATGACACGCTCCGGTGTCGTCTATGGGATTTTTCCCGTCGTCTCGACGTGTTTTTCTCTTGTGTTTCCCAGTCGCCACCAACTTACCCCTGAGAGCCACTCAAATCTTGGTCCGAGTCCAGGGGCGGTGGGAATTACTCGGGCGCCCGATTAGGCGCCCTCACCGATCTCTCTCGCAACTCCCACCGCCGCACTGAACAGCTCGCGTATACCGCGTCTCTAATCGTCTCGAAGGCTTCAACATTTTCCACTGCGTCCATGACCCAAACAGAATCGCCTTAAAGCCCGCTTCCTCAGCCACCAAACCCTCCAGTTTCACCTGATCCTTTTTCCAAACCCCTGCCAAATTCTTCGTTCTTTTCCCGTCCAAACCGCTGACCTCCTACGCACACCGCAGGCACCGAGCAAGTCCGTGCAAAGCTTGGATGGCAAGACCGTTTGCGCCTCGATCAGGATATTGAGGACAAGAGTGAAGGAAGAAAAATGAGGAAGGCTAGGGACGAACCTGACGTTTCCGACGTCGAATCACACTACTCGGTTGATTCGGACGACGACGACGCGATCTTCAGAGACAGGAAACTTTTTCAACCCGCCAAGGAGGGTGGGTGTGCGGAGCCAAGCTCCAGCCAAACCACGATCTCTACTTACAGTTAGCAATCCCTTTTTACGAGATATGGATTATTTCTTTGAGCCAAATGTGCCGGTTTGACGAAGCTTTTGATATGGACACTGGTAAAAAAAGTCTTCATGTACGCTTGGGTCAACCGCTAAGATTTGCATCGTTTAGGGCATCTTTTCTTGGCCAGTAGCCGAATTGCTCGATTGGATTCTTGGTGAGAATCATGGTATAATATATCGTCGCGTCGGTAAACAAAGAACGAAAATGTGGTGTGTCTTTCCTAAAATTTAGGACATAGAATTGAGGGAACTTATCGCCATGCATTCATCAGCATCTGCTCATGGAGGAGATTTGAAGACAGACCCAGTCGCTATCATTGTAGCCACTCCTGACTTGCAGGAGAAAATCGTCAGCCAGGTCTTTCCTTTTTCGTCACTTTACCCAGTCAATCCGCTTGATCAGGCCATGACACCTATAGGCAAGATTTTCATGCTTCCAATTGACTCGAGGCTCAAATTTCAATCTTTTGAAGAAAATTGTTGAGAGTGGACATAGTCGGTGCGTAGATATTTGGCTGTGAGGGGTGAACATTGAGGTTTTTTACGTTCTCGCTCAGAGTCCTGGTGTATGAAGAGGTCGACGTACCTATCAGCTTGAATGTCGCTTCCGGAGTCGTGAAAAAACGATCTGCCGACCCAGAACGTACCAAGGATTATCAGTCTTCTGCTGGTGAAACAGTGTGTCTTGTTAGATCCAAAAGGTGAATCATCTACCATACCATATTTCGGATGCTAAATCCTCGCGTTTAGACGCCATTCCTATCCGAAATTTGCAGCTGAGTAGGGTTCCGTTCATTCCGCAAAATGGGTCCTTGCTTGGTCTCCTCGACAAGTTCCAAGAAAGCCGTTCCCGCATTTTCGTTCCTCCTACGAAGTTTTCGTGGAGTCCCATTCTTATCTCCGTTATTGGGTACGAAGCATACAGGTGAGCACGGATTGTGTAGCCTCTCATTTCACATCTGGTACTTCCTCACCGATCATTCTCGCAGCCTGAGTTTAATTTTGACGAAGGCTAACACTTCCTATCCTGCCCTGCTTGCCGTCTGAAACAGTGCGAATTCCTTAGCGCGAATTTTCGGCTCGGTGTTAGGCAGGTATGGCTCGTTCAATTCGACTTCATCTTGGTGGAATTCATTTTCATAGCTTCGTCTTTTCCATTTCGGGCCAATATCATCTTTTTGTTGGATATTTCTGGGCGATGTCTATAGTCTGCTCATGTCCTTGGACGTGTAATCGAAGCAAGACGTGGTACGTCACAGTCAGAGTTCATTGAACTATCATTCTGAAGGAGGATTTTATGAACGAATAAACGAAATACAAAGTAGAACCTTAGATACAGCTACTTACACCATGCACTCGACATTTGAAGACCCTCATTTTAGCCTCTCAGATATACTCTCCTTGTAAATCCTTTATAACTGCCTCATTCCAGAGAATTGTAGCATGCCCAGCCTCGACTTGAACGACCTTTGCATCAGGGAAGCATCTGCGTATGCCTAAATCGCTCCACAGCTCCCTTTCCACTGAATTCTTCAGACCGGCAAGCGGACCTCGAGTGGCCACGTACAGAGTAACAGGAACCTTGAGCCTGATACCTTTAAGCCATTCCTCGACAGCGAACAACATTCTGCGCCACTGATTCCATTCATTCCATTCACTCTGCTGATCTGTATTCTGATAGCCAGGAAGCTGTGCAACAAAATCCCAAGTCCGTTCCATGTAGAGTTTGGACATTTTGGCCTGCTCAACATAGTGATCTGGAGCGGGACGGCCTTGCCATGCGTCCATGAATATTTTCGAGTTTTGTGTTCGGTCTTCACGAACACCGAGCTCGTAGAAACCATATATCAAACGTTCTTTATAGAGTTCTTGAATCTCCTTGTCTGTGATATCAAAGTGACGAGGCAATGTAAATCCGGCGTCCTGATCGAGTCCATTGAACATCATGGATGGTGTATGATCGATTAAAGATAGTTGGGTAACTTCTTCCCCGTTGTTCAACATCATTTCGGCAATAAGAAATCCGAGTAGGTGGGATCCAGAGTAGGTCTACAGGTGTATGAGAACGAGGTCAAATTATAGATTATACACGCACTGCAAAGCGATAAGGACCACTGGGACGTAATTCCTGTAAATCAATGCGTTGGAATATATACTGAGTGCTGTTTCCGGTTCCTCTTTACCTTCACTTTGTGATAATAATACGCTGCAATTCCACGTAAGCTCTCCTTAGGCAAGTCAGGCGTAGCCTGTACAAGCCACAACGCGGATCTGAACTTTTCTTGGAAGTGTACTAATCCATCGACCCGACCTCCGACTCCATGTATGATAATGAGCGGGGGTTCACCTTTCCCCTTGCGTACTTGTAAAATTGTTTGGCCTACTTGTCCCATTTTAGGCCATTGATATTCTGCTTCGAAATCTGGCTTTTTCTGCTCCTCTGTTATGTCCCCATCGTCGACTGAGGAAATGCTGGAGGGAATGGTGAGAACAAATCTGGTTAAGGACGAAATACATGGGTTGTCGTATACGAAGTTTGGTGAGAGCACTTTGATGATAGATGGAGAAAGTGCATGTCCATCTCGAAGTCCGCGAGTGATGGTATTCCGAATGTATGTCGCAATAAGGCTATAAAAGCTTCAGCTGTCAAAGCCTCCTCCAGAATCAATACAACAAACCTATCTGCTCCCATGCTGAAAATACTGTCGTCCTCATTAACCTTGAAGCCTAACGACTTGTTGACTACCTCAGATACAAAGCTTTTCACACCCGCGAGATCCCACGTCGTGGGTGGCTTTATATCGCGCTGAGGACTTTCTTCGAGGGCTTCGTAGGCACTCTCAATCTCGCCATGATATGCGATGAGTGAGGGTTGTCGCCGTAAAGTTCCCTTTGCGGTAAGTTCGAGAGGTTTTGATGGATGAACAACGACAATTAACTGTCAGAAAATCATCACGTTATGATACTTTGAAATATAGCGAGATATACCCCACCTCTTTCACAATCTTGGAATGTTGCGGCGCATTCTGAGTCGCATGAAGAACGGTTTCCCTGGTGCAACAGAAAGTTAGCTCGCAGATATTTTGAGAGGATCGGAACGAGACTTGCCAGATCATATTGCGATAGGTGCTCAACTTTTCCGAGTCTTGAGGGTCAAATACAAAATCTGGCGAAGGCGAAATGAGAACACCAGCTTGGGGTTTTTCCCGACCAAACATAATGGCGTAAGCAATTTTTTTGTCCTTCATTAGAATCTCCTCTAGAATTAATCTTGAATGGAAATTAACAGGAATAACCTGACAAATAAAGCAAACCTATCGGTCTTGGATTGGTCTTTTCACCTGTCTGGAAAAATATGAGCATGAGTTGTGGCAGTTAGCTTGATTATTGATGTACAGACTGAATGCATAAGTTGATTGGCTGGGAGAGGAATGGATTAGACGAATAATTGAAGATAACCAAAATGAATTACCAGCGGTACCGAAGATCCTATACACATTGGGATTGATAGGATGACGGATAAGTAGATCGCTTGTGTCATAAGCAGGCTCTCCATCCACGGTAGTATTAAAGACAGAGGGCGTATGAGTTTTGCATTTCTGAAGTTGGAATTATTCATTTATGGAGGGAGACCGGGTTGAAAGTCAGACCTTGACTAACAGCCTGTAGACATTTTCTCCGTCTTCGGGACAGGGATCTAGGACTGAAGCAAGCATTGTTCCGAGCTAGGTATGAACGGCTTGTTGGACGCCAGGAGTAATCAATAGGAACAATGCTATATACCGAGAAATAACTCCATCCCTGCGGAAGGAGTTGAGCTACCGAAGAACTGGTTAGAGTTTTGCGAGTCAGGGTCATGAGCGGACTATTTACATTTGTATTCCAAAATGGTACCCAACTCGGTTCTGTGTGTATGCACTTAGTATTATGATAGAAAGTAGAGAGAAACAAAATCTCTGACGATGCATAGATAGTGGTTACATTGACACCTCGTCCTACTAGCATGTCTCCAACAGAAGCAACGAGGGGACCTCCACTAACATGCTGAAATAAAGGTTGAGTATCCAAGGCAGTAAATACATTAAACTTACGACTCTTTTGAATGACTTCAGCGCTTCAACTTTCTCCGGATCTTTAGCCCATTCCTAAGACGTGGAGTTAAAATTGAGTTTATCAGTCGTCTCCATACATTTCGAGAGATCATCTACCTCTAAGATTGAAGGAACAGTATGTATCATGGTAGAATTTGTAGCAACTGCAGTGTTGAAGATATTGTCTGCCGTAGGGGTAAGAGGAGGATTCAAAGGCGGGAATACTGCAAGTGTAAGGCCTGTCAATGCCTGTAGGGTTGTGGTTAGACTCTTACTGTGAGTATAAGGCAATTGAATCCTGAAACTCACCACTTCAGGCATCTTGTAAAGACCCATGCCGTCTGCAACATGTTCTTTGAACTGTGCTCATGAAGGACAATTTGGGTGTAACATACGAAACATAGGGATCCCTGCAAGGGACATGATTTCGCCACAAAAGTCAACTTCCCCGTAATCTACAAGTTAAAAAGTAAGTGATTGGCATCCGCCAAATTTCGACTACTACTTACATGGCCATCTGCCTCGTTCAAGGAAAGCGCGATGAGATACTCTTATTGGTTTGGGGAAGGAGGTAGATCCTGTACTATATGGTCAGAGCATTGGCAACTTCCCGATCACCTTAGGTCATTCACCAGACGAGTGCACAATGATGGCAACGCTTTCCATATCAGCTGGCCCAGACGGCTCCAGGTTCAAAGTGTTTGCTTCGAACAAGTCTTGGAAAATTGGGGTCGGTAATATATCAATCTGCTTCTTCCCCACTTCGCCATTCACGACCCCATCCTCTTGCGCTAGTGTTGAGAGCGCCTTAGCGGCCAGGCCCTGCATAGCGACATCTGGACTGACAAAGAGATGCTTGGACTCAGTGATTTTAAGGAGATGAGCAACCGCTGCATCAGAGTTTCGGGTGGATATTGGAAATGGAGTAAACCCTGCGCGCATGATACCTTCAACGAGGGCAAAGTAGGTGATGGGATCTAGCATCGGGCAGAGTTGGTGTGTGTTTGTCGAGCGGTGGAGGTGAAATACCCACCCAAAGATGCTAGAATGGAAACTACTGGATGCTCGACGTTACTTTGCACCAATATCTTCACGAATTTGGAAGCAGCACAGAACGCTCGAACTGCTTCACTCCACGATATTGTCTTGATACGCTCATCATTGCCGGAGATATATCGAAAAAGCGGATGGTTCGGACTGTTCTGAGTATGGAAATCATGCAAAGTGAGGATGTCGAGCCCTTCACCGGCATTGGGTGGAGGGGTGAAAGTCGGTGAATGTAGGCCTTGCAATGTACGTAGACTCATTGTGCGATCTGTGATTATTGTCGGTGTGGTAGCCTTTTAACCGAAGTATGAGCCGACAGCCGGGTATGGCAATTTTTCAAGAAGAGAAGAGCACATATAGAAACCATATGCAAGGACTGAATTCGACCCAAATAATAATAGCATAGATGTTTCCCAGTCGAAATCTGACCTGGCTTCGGTGTAACTCTGTGAGAAGAGATGAGCTTGAGATAGAAAGAGGATAGAAATTGGTCAATGTGACTACCAATACTTAGGCAATTGATTCCCTCCCCAATTGCTGATTCTCTTGAACGACCCCTATCTGGATTTTCCCATTTACTAAAAAGGTCAAATGGGAGATACGCGTGGAAGTAGTAGGTATGCTAGAAATTGGACTCTCCGTGCATCCGTGTCCGACCGGTGGATCGGCGGTTCGAGCTTGGACGGCGGACGCGCTGCGCAACGCGTCGGGTGACTCATCGATCACATGATAAACGGCGTTTATTGGGACGTTCCAGACTTCGAGCCACTGAACTTTACCTCTTAACCTACTCTCAACTCGGATCCCAGATATATCTTCTTCAAGGGTCTTATGCCTCCTATGCCGTTAATAACACGCTCTGGTGTCGTCTATGGGCTTTTGTCCGTCGTTTCGACGTGTTTTTCTCTTGTGCTTCCCAGTTGCCACCAGCTTACCCCTGAGAGCCATTCAAATCTTGGCAAGAGAGCGGAAGAGAGCGAACTACCCCGTTATCAAAAGATAATATTCCCGATCCTCATAGTGGCTCTCGTACTGCTTTCTGGCCTTTTCGCCGGCCTTACCCTGGGATATATGAGCTTGGATCAAACTCAGCTTAATGTTTTGAGCGGTACGTCTTTTTCGCGTTCCTTGCTCAGTGAAAATATGAATATTTGCATTTAAAGTTAGTGGCACACCGTGAGCTTCGTTATATTCCAGCTTCTGAATTCCTCTCTCATCGTCGTTGTAGAAAGCAGCGGAAATACGCTAATCAGATTAAACCTATCCGTGAAAATGGACATCTACTCCTCGTCACCCTACTTCTTTGCAACATGCTTACGAATGAGACGCTGCCTATCATCGCTGATCCAATTCTTGGAGGAGGAGTTCAGTCCGTTGTTGTTAGCACGGCCCTTATCGTTATGTTCGTATCAACCTCTCCAAGAGTCATGCCAATTCTAACCATTATTTCTATCTACAGATTCTCTGAAATCATCCCAGTTCGTAATTTGTCGATTTTCGTCTTCTCACTCACACACGGTCTCTACTGTCAGCAATCGCTTTTTACGAGATATGGATTGTTTCTTGGAGCCAAATGTGCCGGTTTGACGAAGCTTTTGATATGGACACTGGTACAAAAAGAGTCTTCATTATACGTCTACCGCTAAGATTCGCCTCATTTAGGGTATCTTTTCTTGGCCAGTAGCCAAATTACTCGATTGGATTCTTGGTGAAAACCATGGTATTATATATCGTCGCGTCGGTAGGCAAAGAACAAAAAGTGTGGCGTGTCTTTCCTAAAATTTGGGAAATAGAGTTAAAGGAACTTATCGCTATGCATTCATCAGCATCAGCTCATGGAGGAGATCTGAAAACGGACACAGTCGCGATAATCGGTGCCACTCTTGACTTGCAGGAGAAAGTTGTTAGCCAGGTCTTTACCTTTTCGTCACTTTACCCTGTCAATCGACTTTACTGACGCTTGATCAGGCCATGACACCTATAGGCAATGTTTTCATGCTTCCAATTGACTCGATACTCGATTTCAATCTTTTGAAGAGAATTGTCGACAGTGGACATAGTCGGTGCGTAGACGTTTGGCTGTGAGGGGTGAACATTGAGGTTTTTGACGTTCCCGCTCAGAGTACCGGTATATGAAGAGATCGACGTACCTATCAGCTTGAACGTCGCTGCTGGAGTCGAGAAAAACGTTCTGCCGACCCAGAAATTACAAAGGATTATCGGGATTCTGTTGGTGAAGCAGTGTGTCTTGTTAGATCCAAAAGGTGAGTTTATACCATACCCATCTTTCGGTTGCTAAATTCTCGCGTTTAGACGCCATCCCTATCCGAAATTTGCAGCTGAATAGGGTTCCGTTCATTCCGCAAAATGAGTCCTTGCTCGGTCTCCTCGACAAGTTCCAAGAAGGTCGTTCCCACATGTTCGTTCCTAATATGAAGTTTTCGCGGAGTCCCATTCTTATCTCCGTTTCAGGGCCATCGTTAGTCGGTTCAGCGTTGAAAAAGCTAAGAGCGTCAAGAAAGCAGTCAAACGAAGTCTGACTCGGAGGTTAATGGAACGAGTTGGAATCGACACTAGTGACAGCGACAGCAGCGATATCGAGACAGATTCTGATACGAAGAGGAGGACTGAAATTATGGTTTCCACGGACCGGGCTGACGAAGATGCAACATTAAGGGGCAATGCATATGTGCCAAAGAATTTCTTGTTCGCGGACGATCAGGTTACCGAGAGAAAAAGCGACAGCTTCGCAAGGGGAGACCCAAGGCTTAATAGTACGGAGGAGAATAATGCTGAACTGCGAGAATTGAAATCTTCAGGTGCCAACAAGATGGCATTGGGTATATCAAATCTGGAAGCCACAATGCCCGCTGACGCCGTGTTGACGATGGAGGGGGCAAAGGAAGTAAGTATATTTTCTTCTCTCGAAGGATATCGGAAACTTGAATGGCCCGTTCTCCGTAGTTTTTGCACAATTTCGATCCAGCTGTTATGCCTCTGGGTATCATTACCCTCGAGGATGTTCTGGAAGGTGCGAATCCCGAATGATTCGGTGTTGATGTTTTGGGTATTCTGACAGAAGTGGTCAAACAGAACTGATCGGAGAAGAAATTTACGACGAGTTTGATGCAGAAGGAGCCCACGGTGAACCTTATATGCATCAACCTGCAACTCCCGCTGTCAACACCGAGATTTCACAAGGCCCTGTTCGCAAATCCCTCGCAAGCGCTCGAAGCCTGAGTTTCTTCAGATCCCGGAGCCCCCTGCCAACTCCTCGGAGTGAAACCTCAACCTCCATTTCCACCGATGAAAGGGCTGGGTATTCCAGACACGTTGGTACCCAGTCAAGGGATGATAGCTGCCAGAAGCAAGCGCCCGTCGCCCCTACGGGCGCCTCTCTTCCAATCGAAGCAATTCTTCTGGACCGCAAACGTCGTTTGGCTGCGGCTTCTACTTGGGTCGCTGGTACTAGTTTAGAAGCGCATTATTCTGGTTTCAAAGGGCCCGGAAAATTCAAGAGAGGCCCTCTTCAGAGGAGTCACAGCAATCCACCCGAATCTACGTATGCCAGACCTGCTGCCACGTTACTTCCCGCCAGTGCGACAACCAACAGCTTGAAGGAGAACGAGAATGAAGATCAACTTGATCTGACTCTGGTAAAGACTTTGACTGATCATAGTAGTGATGAGCCCCGAGCTCCATTCTTCTAGAGTGATTGATAACCGCTGTTGAACACGACAGTGTGCTTGCATCCCGAATAATCGTACATTAGATAGAATGCCAGTGTGCCTGCATCCCGAATAATTGTACATACACCAGATAGAATGCTAGATTTACATACTGTACATACAACATAAATGAATAAGTAATGATAGGTTATGGGTAGAGGGTCTTGCTCCTGTTATTTCTGAGCGTAGATGATAGACCAACTCCAAGCTACCTCTGGTGTTTCATCCCATTCTTTGAGCATGCTCTGCATGAGATCCTCAAATTCCTCGTCCGATTGCAAGAGTTTAGTCGCAAGCATTCCCGGTTTTAGGGCGGTGAAAAACCATTCCATTAATGTCCTATGGTTGAATTCATCTCCGCGTTTGTGGGCGGACAGCGAGACAGTGTGTTTCCGGACGTCGACGAACCCTGTCTCGGGAAGAAGACGCCCTAACTCATCGACAATGTCGTACACAAGACCGTTCTTCGAAAGGAGTTTCCGGAGAACCTCGAACATGCGTTCAGTATAAGGGCCGATGTCCGTCTTTGCAGGAATATGGGGTTCAATACATTGGAGCCAACCTCCAGGAACGAGAACACGGTGAACTTCTTGGAGAGCTTTGGTCCATTCTTGTGCCGTCAGACCGCCAATAAGAAGGCGCTGATTGACGAAATTGAAACGTTCTGTCCATTCAAGTGGCAGGTCAGTGACGGAATGTCGAAGGAACGACAGATTGGATGGGAAGTGCGATGGGAATAGACGAGTATGGATGTCGATCCCCGTGAAGGAGACTGTGGGGGGGAGCTCTTCTGCGAGGGATGTGAGCCATATTCCTATTAGGAGACAGTCCAGGTGGTCAGCGAGCCGTTCTATTGGCGATAGATGAGGTGGCAAATGTGTACCTGTTCCCGTACCGCTTTCAAGTACTTTGTCGCCATGGGTGAGTTCTGCAGGGGCGTAAATCAATTTGCCATTGCAGAGTTCTCGGGTCAAGAGCTGATTCTGTAGGTTCAGTCTAATAGGTACGTGGGCTAATGAGCTACATATTCAACGGTCAAAGAAACTGGGAGACCGACCTTTGGACTTCGGAGTCATCAGAGGGAAGGATATAATGTGCTTGTGAAGAAGATTGAGCTTGGGAAAGAGGATTTGAGGGACGCGCTCCGTGAAGCATGGTGAATGAAAAAAACTGGGGGAAGTAAGGGTCAGGTCCGGAGGATCGACGTCATTTTATACTCAGAAGTTATACTGAGGGTGGCAGCAGATGGTGTGTGTTAGTCCCAAAACGATCAAGTCAAAAAAAAAAAAAAGTAATTCGGATCCTCCCTGACGGCCGCGGTGGGATTGATTTTGCAATTATCGGTTGTCGGCTGTCGGGAGATAGAGAGATTGCCGAAAGGAAAAAGGTTCGCGGAATTGGATGAATCAACGATTAAGTGGAGATTATCACAGACCCGCACAAACATTCTTTCAGCCAACCGTATCTACCGAGTAAGATGGAGGTTCAACAATCCATGTCAAACATTCGAGTGGCAGGTTCTCATGGCGAGTATTTACCTATCCAGGTGCAAAGCTAGAGAAAAGAAATGATGCGACGACTATCGGTTCCCGGTAAGAAGGGGGCCAGGTCAGTCGTCCTGGAAAATCGGAAGCTGAGTGTTAATCTATGACCGGATGTGGAGGTAACAACTATACTTTAGGGCTAGAACGATGATCAAGCTACAGCCTAGTACCAGTTTCAGCCTTACTGCGCGAGAGTAACTAAACTATACTTGGTAGTCGAAATTATTTGTTTCATTATCCAGCGATTAAGGGTCGAATTTGGTGGACATTGTACACAGGTGGCTACTCGATGTACCTCCAATTGCTTCAGAGCATTGACAAGGATCGGCGTGACCGAAGCTATGTCGGTCAGTTTTGGCAATTTTTAGGCCCATTTTTGACGTTGCGAATCGCGGGTAAACTTTGAGGTCATGAACAGAATCTGTAAATGACCTTTGTCGCGTCAAGACGCGTCAAGTAGAATGCACTCCATGGTGGCGCTCGACACAAATGTCTTGTCGTGACTGCTTGAATGGAGAGAATCCACAAATACCGAGGCTTTCTGGTCTGTCATCGTTGTGGCTAACAAGCCGTCATTGTTTTATATGGAGAGTTCTGTCAAGAAATTCTGGGCGTGGTTTGGATGTACAGTTTGTACAGTCTGTCGATGATGGTACCCTATCGCACCGAGAGAAATGAACGTGGAAAGTAATTGGTAATTTGAGCGCTCATTTCTCTGAGTCTCAGACTCGTCTATGTTGTGCTCTGCACAAGTCCACGCATATATGCCTATCTATCTATGCAGCCTTGCAAGCGTTCAGACGCATACAAAGCTAATATGTCTATCGACGAATTTGATCCAGCTTCTCTGTCAGTCTCGATGTTGAGCCATGGCGATCTAAAGGGACGAACTGGCCTGGAAAACACGCACTCGCCTCAAACACATCTTTTCCTACTGCTGCTGCGATGATCAGAGATATTCACTCACTTCATTCACGGCATCAAATTTAGTGCGTTCTATTCTTATTTGCACCCTCGTATTGCACCCTCATAATGCCCAAATGCAAGTATAATGTGCCATAATTAAGGGCCTCGTCTTTGGAGCATCACCGGCTTGGCTGTTGTTGCAGTATGTCATCGGCACAGATTGCTAGTAGCCGGCGCAGTTCTGTGCAGGGTATAAAAGGTAGCAACCAAACGTTTGGCAACCCTCGAACCCTTCCCTCTGATCTGTCTTGTCACTGTCGATTGACAGACTCTTTGCGTTCGTCAAGCATACTTCGGGCTCATCGTCAGATTCTTGTGTCTCTGGTCTCTAGAAACTATTAGAAGCATGGTCTTTTCCGCCAAAATCAACGCCCTGTATCCTTCCCGAGCTGCGGACTTTGATTTGGTACTGGATGTAGCTAGCCTGGTCATCTTTGAGTGACTCGGTTATCAAGAAAAAAGACGTCCATTTTTCGTACCTGCGCAAGGGTCGAAGAGCTCGTGTCTGTCAACTGCAAGTCGCCACCCCGCCCAATGCCAGTCAATGTCGCTCATAATAGTTGCAATTGACTACCCTCCCGCGGGCGTCAAGTTCTTCTTCCTCTATTGAACCTGCAAAGTGACCGTCTGGTCGAGGTAACCTTCATTTCGGTACTTCTGATGAACGGTACGGGGCGTAGAAAAAGCTGTACGAATAGGTCAGTATAAACGAGTAACAACCATATGCGTTTCGCGCTCAAAATTCTGGTATGATAGATTCTTGAATGTACTTTTATCAGTTGTAATGTGATTCCCTGTCTCTTACTACGCGTTGAATACCTGGTTACATTCCCCATTGCGGCTTCAAATGGCCTGTAGCCCGCGATAGCCGTAGTACAAACCTTCCCACGGCACTATTGACAGTCACAGTGCCCCTGTATGTCGAGCCAGTCAAAACTTGTTCTCCACCCCCATCTCACCGCTCGCTCGCTATCAACCCCTCCGCTCGTTTCAAGTCCTTTTAGCTCCACCAGTCCCTTAAAGGTGATAGAAATAGCTATTAGATAGTTGCTTACACCTCAAACTGACCGACAGTTTTTTTTCAGCTCCGTTCCTACTTAACACAATGGTTTCTTCGTTCTCTCTCGCCGTTCTCCTTGCTTCTACCCTCTTGGCTCGCGCCGACGTCTCTCCGAATACGCCTAGTACAGGACAAGCTGGTTCGCAATGTACGATTACCTGGTCAGGAGACAAAAACTCGACGTCCAACTGGTCGAACATGGCCATTGAGTTTATGACTGGGGACAACTTTCAGATGGTTTTCTTAACGAGTGTGTTGTTTTCTGCTATCTTTCTTGCAGTTCCTTACTAAACTGACTCCTGCAGCTGTCGCTACCGGTCTCGATGGTACCAAGGATGGCTCATACTCCTGGACATGCCCCCAAGTCAACCCTTATTCTCCCATCTACTTTTACCAGTTCGTCTCTCCCGATGAAGCGTCCAACCCACAATGGACCACTCGTTTCGCCATTTCCTCTCCCACGGGCGCCACCACTAACGCCCCCAACGCTACCCAACCCAACGGTGACAAGATCCCTTGGGGTGCCGGTGCTCTCGTCGACGCAGCCAGCGCCAGCGCTGCACCTTCCTTTGCTGCCAATGCTACCACTGGCGGTACCGATGTCCCCACTTCTACAGCATCCGTATCCGTAACCACGTCCCAAACCGGTGCCTCTGCTTCCGGCACGTCCTTAGTGCTCGGTAACACCTCTGGCGCCGCGGGTGCACATGCTAGTGCTACCGATGGGGACTCTGCTTCTTCTACTGGCTCCAATGCTGCTTCGACTTCGGCCGCGTCGAATGGTAACTCAAACTCTGGACTTGGACTTGCTGTGGATGCGAGGGTATGGAAGACGGCGTTTGGCGTTGTAGGCTCTGCGATGGCGTTCGCTCTGTTCTTGTGATTTTCGAACCATCAACACACCCGAATGGGAGGGGGGAGACAACGACACCGTGGTATACATCTCATTGCCACTGAGAAAGAAAATACCTGGTGTCGCTTGTAGAAGTTTTTTTTTTTTTGAATTTTCAACGGCGACCTATTGACAACGAAGCTTCCGGCATGTGTTTTGACGTGGGTTTATGCGCCTATCCACCTACAGACTATTACTATCCTTAGGAGCTCATAACTATTTATATATTTGGTTTTGGTTTTCTGTGTCATGTTGAGGGTTTTATTGCTTCAGGGGGTTTTGTGTGCTGCATTATTATACCAACTAATCCATTCTAACCGCGTACAGTATGTACGGTACTTACGATGTTGTCACGATGCATACCGCATGTCATTGTCGAAACGTCTATTGACGGAGGAACCTTCACTCAAACTGCACATAGTGTCAGAATATTTACTATAGATATAGCATTAGCAAGCAATCGTACAACCCAAGTGTTTCCCAATAATGATAGTACAGTAGAGCCGAACGTTATTTATTAATGTTAACGCGTTACAGCTCGTCTTTAAGCCCTGTAGGAATTGCGGGTTCCTCAACAGACACGCTCGTCGCCTCACCCTCCTTGGCCGCTTCTGATGGTTCGGGTGTAGCAGTGGGCTCAGGTTCCGGTTCCGCAATAGATTGGGCTGTCTCCTCCTTCTTGGCTGCTTCTGTTTCTGAAGGTTCAGGCGTAGCAGTAGGCGCAGGCTCTTCTGCAGGACTGGCGACAAATGCAGCCTGTTCCTCTTTAACATTCCCATCTTCTACCGTCGATTCCGCTTCCGCTTCCGTTTGTTTCTTCTTCTTCGGCACATCACCCATCATCCCAGGATACGCCTGCCCGGCCCCCGCATGCGGATTATACCCCTTCTTCAACGCGTCCTCAAAGTCGACAAGATCCGCGAACCCTCCATGCGCCAAAGCGATCCTCTGCGCTTCCTGTTGACGCTGAATCTCGAGTTCGGCTTCGTCGAGGACGAATTCCTCCGCTGCTGCTTCTTGATTGACGAGTTTGAGGTCTGCGGTTCCGTCGATGACGGAGTCGAAGAATTTGGAGAGGGAGTCGAGTTTTGTTATGCCTGGAAGGAATGGATAAGAAGGCTTGAAAAGGAATAGGTGATAGGGGAAAGAAAGTACGTACCTTCGTATCGGACGGGTGTTGTTGATCCAGGTGCGTATATGATGACTTTTGATGATTTAGGTTCACCCGCTTCGTACCCAAGAGCGACGGAACTCTTTCCCTTGCGATCGCGATGGGATGCGAGTTCGATTTTGCCGGCGTATTTGTTGCCCAAGACTGACCATAGTAAGGGGACCTTCTTTTCCTTTGTGAGAAGGAGTGCCCGGGGGAGTCCTCCTTCGGCGCTCTATAAAAGGAGATGAGATGAGTTGAGTTGATCGGTATGTTCGAAACGTACGTCTTCGACCCAAGATTGGATAGCGTCCACTTGACCTATTTTCTTGACGTGGTTTGGAACGCGCCTTGAAGCCCAGTAGAAGAATCCGCTGGCTGTGCGTTCGGATTCATACTTCATTGATCCGAGGTATCTTCCCCGAGGATAGAGCTAGATTTGGACTGAGGTGTTAGACGAGAATGAGCTGGAAGGGAGAGGTGTTACTCACTTTGATTGTGGGGAATCCTTCGACGCCCTAATGGGAATTGCGCGTCTTAATGGGTGAACCCTAGGATTTGGATTATACGACATACCTCCTCATGGCATAGACGCTTGTTGGCATCGGCGTCGCAGTCGATTGCATAGGTGGGAATGAGAGGGTAGAGGCCTAGGGCGGCTTTGCTGTATTCCGGAGCCATTCGTTGACAGTGCTATATGTCGAAGGAGATATGTAAACAGGTAAACTTGGATTGGGTTTGGGGGCTTACACCACACCATGGTGCAACGAATGCGACCATACTGGTTTCCTATATTTCCATATACCATATCATCAATAAGGTATGTTCGATGATAATGATGATGGTAATGATGAGGAACTAACATTACGCTTCATTGCCTTTTTGAATCCTTTTGTATCTAGCATCTTGACTACAGTGTCTTTGGGGAAGATGGCTGCAGAGGCTAATGTCGAGGACATTGCCAGTGTCAGCGCGACGAGCTGAGGATTCCACATCGCTGAGAGAGAGAGGGAGGGAAAAGATGATGGGACTGAGAAACGTCGGGCACCTTATTAACTCCCTCAGCCCAAGTTCCACGTCAAGGTGGGAAAATTGACACGTGCACGTATTGATGGCTCAGCTCCAGGGTTTCGGGTAACACGTATAGCCAGACATAGCCAGACGGTACGCGTCTTGGACCGGTTGCTTCGCCGAATTGCATGAGAAGATGGATTTCAATCATGAAACTCTAGCAAAGAGGGCACAACCTATTCAGATGCCTACTTGAGAGAACGCTATGACAGCTCTCCTGGCGCCCGCTTAGCTCAGTTGGTTAGAGCTTTGTGCTTATAAGGGAGACTTGATTACCAAGCTTTACGTAAGTAAACGCAAGGGTCGGCAGTTCGAGCCTGCCAGTGGGCACTTTTTTCTTACAAATTTCCGTTGCAATACTCCGTTATTCGCCTGCTTTATTCCACATATATAAGATTGCTGAACTCTTAATAAAAATGATTCAGCCAGTAGGGAACTGAGACCTCTTTGCTTTTGACTCCCATGTTGAAGCCATTGAGGAGCAACAAATGGTGATTCGACGTTCTTTGGTGATTATTTAATCGAAATTATTCAACATCATTTTGATTTCTCCTCCCCCTCTCAAGACGAACTCGATTTATAACCCCCTATCGTTTATATCAACAAAGCTCAAATCCGATCATCTCTCAGCATCTATAATCAAAACTCAAAACTCCTGCAGCCGTTTCGTCCAATACCTCGTATGAGCTAGCAGGTCTCAGTATCACTCCATCGAGCTGGCACGTAATAAAGAACCATATCGAATAACTACGATACACCGTAGTGGATTCAGACTTGGGGGGGTAGAAACCCCACCTACCCCATCGAGCGGACGTGTCTGTTCTTGAACCGTGTTTAGTGACCCTCGTGGTTGCTTCGGAGGTGGGGTAGAGAAAAGCCTGGCTGGTCTAGTCAATTGGGGCGATGATATTGGAGTGAGGGATTAGACAAGATGAGTATAGCTGGAATGATGAACGCGTATATACACGAGCTGATGCTATCAAGTTTAGAGCACGCAAAGATCATTCGACGGTGTCCTTCATTCAGCACTTTCTATCCGGCTGGTGCGGAGCCTTTAGTTTGTCAATGGAGTGAACTGGAGTGTATAATTCGGATCGCCTAGTATTTGTTAGCCGAGAGATGTATTATGGTTCTTGGAGCATCTTCAAATATCTATTGGTGGAAGCATCGTTCAGTTCAGTACTGACTAGTTTTCATACAAGATCCGCCAGCCTAATTAACACAGCACGAGCTCACGCGCACACGTTCCATCGAATTCCATCTCTACCCCATTCACTGCAGCTGGCAGTGCCGAACAACGTCGCATCCAAAAATCCACGCGTCCTACTCATGTTGGAGCATTTGAGCAACGAGCATCCAATGATGAGAGTCTATTCGGGGCGGATGACCTGCGATGGTCGATAGCCATCATTGACAGAACGCGAGGCAGCAGCAAGGTTCAGAAACCAATCGGACTCGAACATGCATACGAGGTGCGGATCCCTTATCGGACGGTATTTAAAGACTTTGTTTTTTTTATTTTTTATTTCTTAATTTTCTTTAGCTCACTCGACTTTGCAGAATCACTGCACATACTGTGTATCGTAACCTTTCTGGCCAGCGACACAGATTGAAGGAAGAGGGAGCGAATATTTTGAACAAACACTGGGTGTAACTCGATGTTTCCTGTATCGGATTTTAACTTTGTTTATTGTGGAATGGCGACGTTTGCTGCGACTATGGGGTATGTTTATGCAAAGAGAAGGAGGATAGATTCGCGGGAGTTGGTATCTTGTTTTGCTTTTTTTAGAGCTTGTTGTCTCTGGATATGAGACTTACCTTTTTCCCTTCGTGTAGATCTATCCACCCTGGAGAGTTTGTCCAGGATATGTCAAGCACTAGCACGGAATTGCCTACTTTGGTAGCAGAATCTTCAGGCGATTCCGTTGGAGGAGACCTAGACACAGATACGTCGATGGAAGATCCTTTTAAGAGCCAAGCACCGTCGTTGTCGTCGTCGTCGAGTTCTCTTCAACAACATGAGGTACAGAACACCTCCGATGTGGCCATGTCGAACCCAGCTGCTATTTCCATTCCCTCACCGTCAGAGACGGTAGAGACTAATCCAGTAGTAGGAACTTCTACTGTAGCCAGGGGATCGTCATTAAAACGCAAACGCATGCACGATCATGATGAGAACAATGTTGTGCGTTCAGATACCCTCCGTGATGCTTTGTTGATGCTGAATGTTCGATGTAAACAGCCTCTAGAGTACCCATATGTACGTCGATTCGTAGAGTGTTGATGATGGGTACTTGTGTTTACCTTTGTCACTACGAGTAGAACCTTGCGGCGTTGTACCCCAACAAACGTTGCAAGACGCCGCCGCAGGAGAACGAGGAGGAGGAGAAGAGGAAGGAAGGGTCTGGTACGGTCGAGGAAAAGGTAGGCTACTTGTTCATCGATGAAGTAGGGCGGAATTGACCGATGATCATTATTTAGTCCGATGTTGGCGTGGATTCTTCTCCGAAAATAGCTGAAGAGACTCAAACTCTTCCAAAGGTTGAGGAAGTAATAACTGAACCTGCAGAGATACCACAGAAATCCGTTGATGCGGAACCACAGCCGACACAAACCAGCAACGAATCTACCTCGCTGACGGCTGATACACACAAGATCGACCACAAACCGGAAGATAAGGAAAATAAAACCAAAGAGGTGAGCAGGTCGAGTAACGGAGTGATAGCTGATCTCAAATCGCCAACTAGCCTCTTCCACCAACTCCAACTCCAAAACTCAAGCCAAGCTCAGGTTTCGAAAGTTTTGCAAGCAACACACCGGTATCATTTTCGTTTGGGAATGGAACCTTGGCTTCAGGAGCAAACGTGAGACCAGTTTGGTCCACCTCTACCAACTTCCGAAAGCGACATTCCTTCGTCGACAAACTGGACGGCGATCCCACTGAAAAGTCTCTGGATGAAGGAGAATCCTCTGCATTCGCGTTGGAATCTCGTCGGGATACGGCAACGCATAGCACTAGCACTCGTCAGTAAAACAATTTTTTTTTCACGCAAGCCGGACCAGCGAGTTGAGCGCTCATAGTATGTATCCGGTAGATGTGACAGGAGAGGAGGACGAAGACGTTCGACATGAGCTGAAGGGCGTCAAGCTGTTTGTCAAGCGAGGAAGCCAGGATTTCTCGAGTGGGGTTTTGGGTCAGGTAAAGTATTTGGCGGATAGGAAGACGGAGAATGAGCGTGTTTGTGAGTATGGGATTGTGTTTGAAATGTTTTCGGTGTTTTGTTAACCGTGCGTCCCCCTGGTTTGAAAGTATTCCGTCGAGAGCCTTTATGGAAGATCTCGATGAACACTCGGCTGCAGCCGACTGTTCGATGTACATTTGATCCTCAGGAATGCGTTCTTAGACTTTTGCTGGCAGAGTCATCGGAGATTAAAGCACAGGAGGTCGTGGTGTACGCTTTGAAGGTATGAAAGAGTGTTTTGCTTGGCACCTGAGGACTGAATTGCGTCTGCAGCCTGGTAGATTTTGTTCGAGAAAAGATTTTCAGGCTTTTGCCGAGTCTGTGATGAGTAGTGCTAGTTTGAAAAAGACGGAGACGTCAGAAACCGTAGTGGATGCAACCAGGCAGGACCTGTAGATGATTTTTATTAGTTCGAGATGGACACTACGTATGATAGTACCGCTAGGTACGACATTCACGGGGATTGACTCTTATGCCTGCGCGCCCAGCTCCTTCGTACTTAGCCTTACCTGCTCGCGGTAATGAAACGAAGAGAACGGCGCTTAACTGCCATAACTTTGCTAGCTTCCACCACGATGACCTCGATAACAAAACGTCTACCAACAGAAACCCTTCACTTGATTGTATCATCGCTCGATGCCCCTTCTGATATTTTATCATTGGCCCTTTCCTGCAAAGCTCTCGCGGAAATTGCCATTCCTCGCCATCTGAATTATCGTGTTTTCCATATCAAAATTTCTCGTTCTGTGGATATTTTCAAATTCTTTACTCAAGCAGAGTTGACTGCTGCCGAAGTAAGAGAGCTTAATATAATACCAGAAAATATCTGGGACGTGTGCCGAGGTAATTTTATGCCTGATCGTTGGATGGCCAATCCTCTCGTGCCTCCGAAAGAGTTTGCAGTAGGACGACAAATACAAGTTCCTGCAGAAAGAACTTCGACTGAACAGACAAGGGAGTATGAAGGCCTGCTCATCGAGGCCCTGAAACGCATGAAGACGTTGAAGCGTTTTGGATGGTATCGGTTTCCCCAACCGCTAGTCAGGGATGGAGATGATTTATGGAGTATATTGGGCAGTCTAGGGAGCTTGGAACTGCTAGGCGTTGTTGATTTTCCGACATCAATGCTTACGGCGGTTGATTATCAGGCAGTAAAAGAGCTGAGTGCCACCGAGACGGTGTGTCGTCGTTGCATTTTGACGCGATCCCCGACTGATTTTTGGCCAACCTAGTTCCTTAATCTCAGAGGTCTCAAAATCCTCAGAATCCACACCACTTGTTTCGATAGAGAAAAGAACGCTGTTGATCCGACGAGTCTATTTGGCATGCCGATTGAAAATAGTGACCTAGAGGTAGCAACTGAACATTTCTTTCCCTTTGAATTTTAACAATTTTCGTTAGGAAATACATTTGCATCTTCAGGAATTTAATAATGAGATAGTTTCACTTATACCTCTCATCTCCGTCGCTCACTGGAATCACCTTCGCGTCCTCGACATTACTGGATATGTCCATTGTACCCCTTTTCCCTTTCTTGCGTTCCTTCAATCGTATCCAGCCATCGAAGAACTAGTATTAGCCCCACTGATCATTGGCAAACGCTGGTTCCAGAAGCCAAAATATCGTCCATCAGAGCCTCTCTTACCAAAGCTCAGACGCTTACAATGTACAAGTTATCAAGCAGTCTGGCTTGTAGAACAGGGTGCCCGGGCATCGATAACTGAGATCGCTGGGTTTGATTTGTTCAAGGACGTTGTGATGCGTTTCGTGTTCTTCAATGATCCAGACGAGGTAGATGAAGCCGACGAAGGTGACGTTGTGCTTGACGTTTCGGGCCAATCAGTACCATCACCTTTCCTAGGACCATTTCTGAGTATCCTAAAATCGAACCGGTTACCTTGCTTGACAAAGCTCGGTGGGGTCGAATGCACTGCGGCTACGTTCTCAGCTCTCGCCCGAGCCTTTCCACGCGTCCGCGAGCTGAGTTTGGAGCCGTGGGTTTGGCATTCTGCAGATAGAGACATAGTGAGAGCCTTCCGGCCTGCTTTTCTGCTAATGTTTTCCACTTACTATCGCTGACAGGATGGATTTCTCCCTCACTTGGCTTTGTTACCTCAGCTTATTGTGTTGGGTGCTATCCGGATGCTCCATTGCGACGGGGACCATTATGACTTGGAAAGCAATGTAGAAACTGTACGGAAAATTGCAGAAACGTGTCTCTCGCTGGAGAGGATTGTCTTCGAGATGACACAGATAGTACTGATACGTGAGGGGGGTAGGATAAGATGGGTGTTCAGGAAGATTGGGGATAACGATCCTGTTGTGCAGAAAGGAGAAAAGGTTCATAGTGGTACATAGGTGAGTGTGGTAACCTGTTGTTCATGCAGGTTGCTGACAGTTTCCAAATTGATTGAGATTTGGGCACCATAAACGTATGAAAGAGAACTGTCACTACGCCCGAAAATTATGTTCGAGGAAAGACTTTAAGGCTTTTGTGACAAATTCATGATCGAGGAGCGCTAGTTTTCGACGTCAGAAGGCATACTAGATAGTATACAGTCTGGCAGTACCAAGAACTGTGAGCCGGCCTAGGCGCCCTTGAACGCGTCACGGCGCTTAATTACTCTGGCTAGCTTCCACCACGATGACCTCGATAACTGAACGTTTACCAACGGAAACCCTCCACTTAATTGTGTCATCGCTCGATGCTCCCTCTGATGTTTTATCGTTGGCCCTCTCTTGCAAAGCTCTCGCTGTAATTGCCATTCCTCGCCACCTGAATTATCGCGTCTTCCGTGTCAGAGTTTCTCGTTCGGCAGATATATTCAAGTTCTTAGCTCAAGCAGAATTGACTGCAGCTGAAGTTCGCGAACTTGATATTTTACCAGAAAATATCTCAGACGTGTGCCAGGGCGACTATGGGCCTGACCGTTGGATGGCCGATCCTTTGGTTCCTCCGAATGAGCTTGTATTAACACGACAAATGGAGCATCTAAAAGGAAGACCTTCAGCTGAACAGACGAGGGAGGATGAACGTCTGCTTATCGAAGCCCTGAAGCGCATGAAGACATTAAAGCGCTTTGGATGGTATCGGTTTCCCCAACCACTAGTCGGGGATGGAGATGATTTATGGAGTGTGCTGGGCAGTCTAGGGAGTCTGGAAGAGCTGGACGTTGTTGATCTTCCTACTTTGATGCGCATGACCGTCTATCGTCGGGGAATAAAGGAATTGAGCACCACTCAGACGGTGTGTAGTACTTAGTTGCCTTTGAAACGAATATCTACTGACTCTCGGCCAATCTAGTTCCTTAACCTCAGAGGTCTCAAAATCCTCACAATCGACACCACTTGTTATGATGGAGAAAAGGGCAGAGTAGATCCAACAGGACTTTTTCGCATGTTACTTGAAAACAGCGACCTCGAGGTAGCCGTTAAAAACATTTCTTTTCATTCGAATGTTAACAGTCTTCGGTAGGAATTGCATCTGCATTTTCCAGCCTGTACTATGGACGTACTTTCACTCATACCTCTCGTCATTGCCGCCCACTGGAATCGCCTTCGTGTCCTCGACATTACTGGATATGTCCATTGTACCCCTTCTCCCTTTCTTGCGTTCCTTCAATCGCATCCAGCCATCGAGGAACTAGTATTAGCCCCACTGATCATTGGCAAACGCTGGTTCCAGAAGCCAAAATATCGTCCATCAGAGCCTCTCTTACCAAAGCTCAGACGCTTACAATGTAGAAGTTATCAAGCAGTCTGGCTTGTAGAACAGGGTGCTGGGGCATCGATAATTGAGATCGCTGGGTTTGATTTGTTCAAGGACGTTGTGATGCGTTTCGTGTTCTTCAATGATCCAGACGAAGTAGACGAAGCCGACGAAGATGATGTTGTGCTTGACGTTTCGGGCCAATCAGTACCATCGCCTTTCCTAGGACCGTTTCTGAGTATCCTGAAATCGAACCGATTACCCAGCTTGACAAAGCTCGGCTTGATCGACTGTACTGCGGCCTCATTCTCAACTTTGACTCAAGCTTTTCCACGTGTTCGCGAGCTGAGCTTGGAGATGTGGGTTAGGAATGATGTTGATAGTGTCATAGTGAGAGTTGCTTGTCCGTTGAGATTCTTTGCTTACCCCTGATTGGCAGAATCAATATCTTTCTCACTTGGCTTTATTACCTCAGCTCACGGTTCTGAAAGCTCCTCGACTGTTTAGCTCCGACAGGTACCATCTCTACAAGTACCCCAACTATGATTTGGAAAGCAACGTAGAGATCGTACGCAAGCTTGCAGAAACGTGTCCCTCACTCGAAAGAATCACCTTCGAGACTACGCAGATTGTGCTGATGCGTGCTGAAGGCGGAATCAAATGGGTGTTCAGAAAGATTGGGGATAACGAACCTATCGTGAGGCAGGGGGAAAAGACTTATGAGTACCCCGCAGTTTGAGCTGTTTTGTCATCTTCAGCGGCTGATGGCGGAGGCGTGCAATTGCGATTGCGCTTTGTAGACTACATACAAAGAGAATTTGCTTGCTAACGATTTTGAATTGAAAGGCTGTTTGATAGCCCGACCAAGTTTGCTTGATAAGCCTCATCCTAGAATCTTACTCATTCATTGTCAGCTGCTCTCCACTTCTTCGTGTCAGTTCTTACCACAATGGCGTTATTGGCTCTCATAGAAGTGGAGTATAAAAGGGCTGATAGCAGTTCACCTTGACTTCCATACATCCCACATCTCATACCATGCCTGCTACCATCATCCAGCCCTCTACCGTTTCTGCGAAGCTGCAATACTTCTCGCCCCCAAAGGATGGCTCACGACCTATCACCCGTATCAACGAGGATGCGAACAGCAAGTCCCGCTATAACTGGACTCCTGACCAGCAGCTCGTTGATATAGAAAATATTCGCGGTAAAGAGGATAACTACACGCTCGACACTGCGGGGTTCCAGTTTTACCGCCATCCGGCGAAACATACTTCCTTCTCCAATGACGAAGAGATTGAGAGGGAATATTACCCAGAGAGCGTAGAGTTGATCAAGCAGCTCACTGGTGCAAGCAAAGTTGTGTTATTTGACCATAGTGCGTTCATTTGTTCTCAAATACCGACAATGTAAGCTTATATATTTTCTCTTTAAATAGCCATCAGACGCCGCCGCCCGGGTCAGCTAGATTCCGATCCTTCCAAGCGACAGCCTGTATCCAACGTCCATGTCGACCAGACTACCCAGTCTGCCACCAATCGTGTCTTTCGTCACCTCCCAGAATCGGAAGCCCGAGAGCTAGTCAAAAAACGATTCCAGATTATCAACCTCTGGCGACCCATATCCCATGCAGCGTATGACTGGCCGCTCACGCTGTGCGATTACCGGTCGGTAGATAGGAAAAGGGATTTGACCCCTATAGCTCTGATTTATCCAGACCGGGAGGGAGAGACGTATGGTGTCAAGTATCATCCAGACCATAGGTGGAAGTATATGAAGGGGATGACGCCTGATGAGCTTGTGTTGATTAAATGGTGAGTATACTGGGTTTTTTGTGTACTCTAGGGAGGTCAAACTGACGGTCCTGTCTTTTAGTCATGACACGATACAAGATGAGAGTGTGTCTGTGTTGACGCCTCATACCGCATTCGAGGATTCTTCTACGCCCGAGGGTAGTCCACTCCGAGAATCCATTGAGTTGAGAGCTCTTGTATTTTACGATTGATTCATTGTTATCTGTTAATGTAGCGCTGTAATACGAATGTATTTTTTTGTACTTTTTTGTGACCAAGACTTAATAATGTACGTGTTAATAATTGAGACTTCCAGACTTCGATTCGTACTGCAAAATCTTACTCAGTCTTGCGAATTTCGAGTTTCTTGTGCTTAGATGTGCACAAATCATGCCGAAATAGTGATCCCTGCAAGTAATTACGGTACTGGCGCTGGTCTACCCAAGACGTAGGTTGGCCCTAATGCAGTCACTGTAGCTGGTTCTGGATCCTTCTTCTCGAATATCACTTTCCCACTTGCATCCAATATCTTTCCCTTCCCATCGCCTACTGCAAACCCTTTACAAGACGTCTCGCCACAAGGCTTTAGATTCCCAGAAAACTGAAAAGTAATGTTCATATCCTTTGGCCAATAAAACGGATCCATCTCGCTCTCAATCGTCTTCAGCGCATTCCGAAACATAGGCTGGATTTTACCGGATACTCCCAAACCGTTTGTCTTTTTGAAAGGAAACTTTTTCGATCTTGTCTTGCGAGCGGCTTCGTTTAAAAGTTCTCGGACAGCTGTGTAGGCTTTATTTTGAGCCATCGGATGGAGTTGCTTCAAGTTTGGTCCGTTCCTGGTGGGATTGGGAAATTGTACGTAGATCCTGGTCTCGCTTCCGAGTCCTCGCGTTTCAAATTCGAACGCGCGACTCTCGAGGGCCCGGGGCGGGAGCTCCTGGTCCCCGGTTTGAATGTCCACGTCGGTAGGTGTTTGGGTGGCCGGACTTGTCTGGGTATAGAAGCGAAATAATTTAGTATCTGCTCGAAATGGGGTAATCGGGAATGAGTCCTACTTACCGCTACCGGACTCGCATATGCTACAGAGATCAATCCGAATATCGAGACGAGGATGAGGGTGAGATATGTTAGGGTCGTTCGGGAACACATTGATGATATGGAGATACAAGCACACCACAAAAAAGAAAACGGTGGAAGGTGAGTGCTGCTGTACTTGAGAGAGTCCTGCCCTTCTTTGACCAGCAAAGTTAATCGAGGGGTTGAAAGGACAACAACGGCAGTGGTGCGGGCATTTAAATAGGCTATGCTATGGCGGTTCCGGGACTGCGATGCCATTACTTGGTTACTGCAGAAAGGTTTTGCCTTGCCTGTAGGCCTCGCGGTTGACGTCACCGCCACTACTGAGCGGCGGGTGCTTGAATACGCGAGGTATTCCCTTAATTAACGTAAGCTTTACTTGCGAGAGTCTGCCTAGGGGAGACAATCGTATTCCCAACATTCTCCCAGCACGAGCTTCATGATCTGAGACTCCGTCACGGGAGTTGCGCTCACCCGTAACTACACCACCAGTCGACACGTTGCTCTCTTAACAATTTCCATAAGGAGCGGTCAAGATTCGATAGAGCTTCAGTGATACCAATACGGCTTTTTCTCTCATAATGGGTCCCCCTTTATAACCACTAAAACAAATCTCCGACGCTGGGTTTACTAGTAAGTAAAATACACGAACTCTGGCTATGACATGTACTTACATTGTTTTTCCGCATCCGGAAGGTCTCCCTGAGGCAGAACACCCCTCAGGGGTAAATGACCACATACAGAACAGTTGAGTGTATTTGCACTGTGTTTTTATGTACCAAATTTTGAGCAGCAAACAACAAACAGAACTTCAAGTTACAAATCATCTGATCGTGTCGCAAAGGCGGACACGGGCTTCTCAACTTCAGAATCTTCAAAATCTTCAAAATTTCCGGCTCAACTGCAACATGCCTTGTCCTGAGCGATCAACTACCTTCTGTAGCCTCGCATATAGACGCTCTCGACTAAAGTACATTCCCACTGCATAATACGTATCCCTTGTCCTTCACGGCCTAAACGCTACCCATTTCAGTCGTTCTCTTCATACGATGCGGCGACCGTTTATCGATCCGAGGCGTCGGTTGAAGGCTGCTGCATTGCTCAAATGTTCGACTGTCAGCATAGAAGACTCTTACCGCTGTCGGGAGTTGCTACGAAGGCGATTAATGGCGAATATTCAATATTGTAAAAAAAAAGGATTCGTGAGCAGCAAAGAAATTTCGGGCGTGTCAGAGCGTCTCAATTGCCTGTCCAAGCCCTGTCTGAATGAGTTGGGCGAAGCACGAACGACTTCAAGCGAGTGACGAATCATATTTATTCAGGCAAATGGTCAATAACATCAGTCTCCAGTCTCGAGATTATAGCTCTCCTGTACATGGGATGTTCTGTACACTACGGTAAACGCGTGCGTCTCCAGTCGGTTGCTGCTGATCATTCCCATCATACATTTACTGAGTACCTGAGCCCTCTCCTTGGCCTCGGAGGTTGTCCGACTTGGGCTTCTTCTTCAACGATGGAGTGGCGCCAGTAATCTGTACGTTCTCGTCCGCGTCAACTACCCTTCCCTGGCTTGCCTTCCCCGGTCCATAAGAGACCCCACGATAGTTGTGCTTTTCCGACCCCTGTTTGATCTGGACTTCGAAAGTTAAGAAACCGTTGGCATCGGCGCTTTCTTTCAGACCCTCCTTGGGCCATTTGACTTTCGAAGCCAAGACGGGGGCGATGGGGATGATTTTCTTCGCTTCAGCAGCCTCGTTCAAGAGCTCGACAATCCCGGTTTTGGCATGGTCGTCGTTTGCGACGGCTTTCGTCGAATCTTTGGGATTGATAACGGTGATAGTCGGGGGCGCGCGAGCGTAGAGGGTATCTCGAGCTTCCACATCGTGAATGGGCTAAAATTTTTTCCAGGAGCGGGTCGAAATCAGTTTTGGGTCTTCATTGTGATGGGAGCACTTACTGCTGGAATTGCACTAGTGGTAGAGAAGATCCCGAGGATGAAGAGGAAGAAAAGATGGAGGAAGGTTGATGGGAAGTACATTTCGCTCGAATGGTGAGTTTGATGAACGTAAAGGTGTGTAGACGGCGTAGAGTGATCTGGAGTGTGATTATCGACGGACAAGTTGGAGGACCTGCCTCTCTTTGACCTGCAAAGTTTGTAAGGAAGGTCGATGGGCTAGCTCTCTCTTATATAGGTAGGGTGCAGCACGATGATCGGTACTTTTGATTGTCGAACTTTGCCTTAGTATTCCAGAACCGTTTATGCTATGCGAGACGTTATTGCGTTTCCACAGCAGCGCGCATCACGATTCAAATTTCAGGGAGGAGGGAAGCCATGTCTTTCGGGGCTCCAGGGTCAAGAGAAAAAGGGGTAGCATGATACTTACGTGCTTAAACCTGGTATTAAGACTCTGATTTCTCGTCTCGAATTATTCGGATGGAAATTAGCATATTGCGATACCAAAATCACGATCGAGAGCTTTCCAAACCGGGAAAGAAACTTTTAGACGGTTGGATATTCTTGGTGAGTAGAATAGGTTTATCCATATACTTGGCATTCTCACACTATGTGCGACACTGTGTGCAGGATATGTCTGCGGTCGTCGTCCCAGACAGTGAAACTTGAGATACTTATTTTCCTTTATGATTAAAAAAGAAATATATTTATCAGACACACTGTGCATCTACTGGTCTGCTCAATGCTTTCCAGTAGTTTCTCCGAGTCTGGCGTTAAATGAAGTGAGGAGAACTTGAAGGAAACTTAGGCAGCTTTAGGCGCTTGTTGAGGCGCCCAGCGGGCCGCATCAAGATCCAGAAAAGGCAGTACATTTATTTTGGTTACAGCTTTGACTTCCACGACTGCTATGCGGATATCCAGCTATGAGAGACTAGACACAGAAGATCCCAGCGAAACTTCCACAATAACTGGCTCAATTCGTTCTAACAGTTCGATAACAAAACCTCCAACTTATTATGGGGAAGGATCTTTTGACGCTCCTAGTTCAGATTCGGAGGAGGAAGATGGGTTGCTGGAGAAGGATGGACCTTCGAGTCCTGGCATAGCGGAATCAGGAAACTTTAGTACAAGACTGGGTCCAAATCCGACACAAAAGGTGCGCAGCGGACAAGTAGGCTAGAACAGATAATATTCATGCCATTTCTTCTATGCTCAGCGTGCTTCGAATCTTCGTTTCTTGGTCACAACTCTAGTCATTCTCGTCTCTCTTTCTGGAATAATCGGCATAATTGCTGCTCATACATACGTTGGGACCGTCTATCATGTTCCAGGTAATCGAAAAATTACCATGGAACACATATTTAACGGTACATTCGGTGCCGAGTCTTCTTCTATTTCATGGGTCGCCGAAGGTAAGGATACTACCTCTCCGGCGAATGAACTACCTCTAATGTTGCTTTCAGCCGGCGATGGTGTCTTTTCTCTGTCTACGGAAGATGGCTACATCAAATTGGTGGATTTGAAGACGAATACGACGTCCAATTTGGTGAAGATGGCTGACATAAGAGATGTGAGGTCGAGCTTGCGAATTCATCCTGTTGTTGTTAATTATTGCTCAGGAACGGGGACAGCCTCTGGAACATTGGGGAAGCTGGAAACCATCGGCCGACATGAAGTATATACTGGTACAAGCAGATCGTAAGAAGGTATTCTTAAATTTTTCTAATCTATTCTGCATGCTTAAACGTTCTTCTAGCAATGGAGATGGTACTTTATAACGTCTACGATTGATTCGCAGTCTGAATCTCTTCTAGGTCGAGTTTCGGAAATTACTACATTCATTCTATCTCCACGGGAAGTACACATCCCATAATTCCGCCAACAGATCCTCCTACGACTTCATACGCCACTTGGTCCCCGACTGGTGATTCATTGGCATACGTCAACAACAACGACTTGTATATTTTGACTTCGCCCTTGTTCGTTACGGTCATACTTCGGAATTATATCTATTCTTACTTTCTGTTTATAGAGCTTCCACGGCACCAATACGGGTGACAACCTCTGGCAATGCGTCGCTTTTCCATGGTGTACCCGACTGGGTCTACGAAGAGGAGGTTTTCTCTGCCGATTACGCGCTTTGGTGGTCCCCGGATTCTCAAAAGGTCGCGTTTCTTCGCTTTGATGAAACTGCCGTCGATGAGTTTTCGTTCCCGATCTACAACCCGACTGACGAGAACGACGCCGTCATTCCGTATACCTCTGAGGTCACGATGAAATACCCTAAGCCTGGCTATAACAATCCTCTAGTTTCTGTGCATGTCTTTGACCTTGGAAGTTATCTGGACTCCGATGCTGCAGTCGTGACCGGCTTCCCTGCTGCGGACGACACGCTGGAACTGAATTGGGACGGAAGACATCCTGTCGAAAATAGCATCATAACAGAGGTAGCGTGGGTCGACGACAACCAGCTTCTGCTGAAAGAAGTCAACCGGAATGCGGATTCAGGAAGCGTCGTGTTTTTCGACCTGTCCATTTCTGATAAATCTCGTTCTCATGGGACTGTTGTTCGGAAACTTGGTAAGCAAGGTGAACAAGGAGATGACGGTTGGATTGATAGCGTGAGTCTCTCTATAAGGCATAGGCTAGGGGCAGTTTCGAACGAGTCGGAATGTTGATGCTGAAGCTCGCTAATATAGGAACAGAACATATTTCCAATTCCCAAGAGCGCCAAGATGTCAGAATTACCGACGGCGTATCTTGATATTGTCCCTACGCCCGAAGGTTACAATCACATCGCATTATTCAGTCCGGCCAACACGAGCACGCCTCACTTCCTCACTTCCGGCGAATGGGAGGTCTCAAGTGGGATCAAAGGGGTTGATGCAGAACAAGGCATTGTGTACGTGTTTTTTTTCTGTCGTCCAACCCTTCGGATGAGGCTAATTTTGTCCCAGTTATTTCGAAGCTGCTAACCCTTCGTCGATCGAGCGACATCTGTTCTCCGTGCCGATACCTAGTGTGATGTTTGCAGAAGTCGAAGCTCCTACTCAATTGACGCAGACAGTGCTCGGGGAACGTGCTTATTATCAAACCAGCTTTTCACCTCAGGCTGGATTCTATCTACTTTCCTATCTGGGTCCGAACATACCTTGGCAAAAAGTCATTCAGGCTGGCAATCCAGGTAACCTTATTTGCTCCATCTGCTGCTGCTCCCTCATGTCATTGAACAGACTTCAATTACGTGCTCACAACCAATGATGAATTGAGCAATAGAAGCAGCGAATATGAAATGCCGACAGTGCTTTATTCCACGATTGAGAGCGACGGATTCGGTTCGTGACATTTTTATGGATTCTAGATTTCATAGTTTCACAAAAGCCCATAGAGCTTAACGTAAGAGAAATTCGGCCCCCCCGAATGGACGACTCTGGACGTACGAAGTATGCGGTCTTGTTCTATGTGTCAGTGTTTTGAGGACCAATTGATGCGTGGCGGAAATATTCTGACAATGATAGAACAGTTATGGAGGACCGTTCAGTCAATTCGTGCATATGCGATATCAGCGCGACTGGGCCGATTATTTGGCTTGCGGAATGCAATATATCATTGTCACTGTCGACGGCCGAGGTACAGGGTTCAAAGGGCGCAAGCTAAGGAATACAGTGAAGAGTAATCTTGGATACTTTGAGACCATCGATCAAATCAATGCTGCCAGGTACGTTCGGTCTTTTTGTTCGTGATGATAGGTCGATGAGGATAAAGAGCTTGACGCCACTGAAGCGTGTTGCCGTTGATTTTTCCCCATGCACCTTCCACGTTGGATGTTCTTCCGGCGTTGTTGAGAGGTCCGGGCAGGGCGAGACCTCATTCGAGATTTTTGATTGGTAAAGCATAAGAATTCTGACGCATCTATAGGATCTGGGCGGCAAAGGACTACGTAGATCCGAAACGAATTGGTATATGGGGCTGGGTACGTCCTCGCAGTAAACGTCCGATTTGATAGAGTGTCATGTCCATCTGTTAGTCTTACGGAGGATTCATGAGCTCCAAGGTTGCGGAAGCCGATGCTGGCATCCACTCGCTTGCTATGGCTGTCGCGGTAAGTGTTGTGATTTAATCAAGTTCGTCGAATCTCATTCGCTGCAATAGCCTGTGACTAGTTGGCGGTTGTACGGTAATCCCGCAGTCTTTGAAAAAGTCCCAGGACCCCGCTTATTGTGATTGGTCCATTCGTTTTTTGCAGATTCAATCTATACAGAGAGGTACATGAACCTTCCAGACCTCAATCCAGGGGGGTACATTAACGCCTCGATATCGAATGTGACTGGCTTCCACCATATCGAGTATCTTTTAGCCCATGGGAGTGGAGACGACAATGTTCATTATGCGAATTCGGCCCACCTCTTGGATATGTTTACTAAGGCCCAGGTCAGGAACTTTAGATTTAGAATGTTTACTGATAGGTCTGTGGCCTTGCGTTGCTACCCTATGGAAGGATCTGATTGGCTGACGTTTCATGCTGTAGTGATCATTCAATTAGTCGGAGGGGAGCTAACCGAGAGGTGTTTGAATATATGCTAGGATTTTTGGAGGAAAAATGGGGCAAGGGAGGACGTCGGAGAAGTTGGTAGAGAATTATTTTTTTAGGGCGTCGGGAGTAATGGTAGCAGGAGGGCTTACGCGTGTAAATTATTCATTGTTCTAATAATCACCCTAGGGCGTTCTGGACTCTGGTTGGCTAGATGGCGCTGGAGGCTATGAACCAATAGGAAGTAATTGATCAAAACAGGGTCCAGAACAGGAGGGTCCAGAATTCGAGCCGGTCCTACTTTCTCGAATAAATATCCCATTTTGACAAAGCCATGAACTTTTTTTTGATATCGGCCCCCCCGTAATGCCCTCTCCATTTTTCCCTCCTAGACCAAAGGCTTCTTCGTCGTCCAGGGCGACGCCAAAGAAGAGCCAACGACCAAAAGGGTTATGGAAAGCCCGTGTGACTTCGGTGCCACGTTTTCAGCCCGGTGGCAGCCAAGGGCCTTTTCACGACTCTGATTCTGACGACGACTTTGACGATTTCGACGAGTTGGAAATTCAGTCTTCGAGTTCGAGCAACAAAAAGAGACGACTTTCATATTCAGATAGCGGTTCTAGTGACTCTGGAGAATTATATTATTGGGATAGTTCGCGGCATTGTACTCCCCCGCCAAAACGTGAAAGCAGTTGGACTCGACGAACTCGGATAATGGATACGTCTTCGATAACCTTCAAAGGTACTCAGACCAACTCAAAGGTTACTTGTGATTATGAGGATTGGGAAGATTTGAAAGATCTCTTCGGTAAGGCTCTTGAGCAGTACGAAGGTCGGCCTATTTTTTTTTTCATCGTGAAAACTCGTCCCCTCAACACTTTTTTAGGCGAGGACGCGTCTAGTGCGCTGCCGCTGATACGCGGAGTGATACATGAATGCCACAGATTTCTTCTCTTTTACGAAGATCCTTCTGTTCTCTTCTCAAATCCAAATAACATTCCTGGCCATTCTCCCGACACGCTGACCCCGCCCGATGAGCGATTACACCGTGATTGGACCGCCGATCACCCTCCCGACTCAGTGGGCAACAAGGCATTTCCCAACTGGTCAGTCTAAAATTCTTATCTCTAGGCATCTGTCGTACTGACTTGCCCCGTAGTAAGTGCGTCGAGCCTCCTACCGCGTTCCATTCGATATTTGGTACCGCTCTCTTCCTATTCGGAAATCTTGTGGCTCAGGACCCTGCACTCGTCCTCGAAGGTGAGCCCGAGTCGCCCTTGCAATACTGGCTCGCCGCTCTCGATGTATTCGAGACCGGTGAGAATCTCCCCACCAGGACCAGCGGTCGAAGCGTCAACCTCCCCGAAGACTGGCGCTTTGCTATTGTTTGGGGGCGCACTTTAGTCTGCCTCGCGGACGAGACTATCTCCCGATTACGAAAAACTTCTAACTCTTCCACGGACGACCCTTCTGCTTACAAGCGCACTCCTTTCTTCGCCGATGAGCCTACCTGGCCCTCCCAATCACCTTTCTCCATCATCGTACAGCGTCGCCCTCCCGTAACCCAGCGCATGTCACTCATCACCGCCTCTCCCGATGAGATTCTGCGCCTTGCTATGGACCAGTTCTCTCGAGGAATATTTCACATGCCTCATCCGTCACATGCAGTCCCTCCTCCCGCTGGTAAGCCGCCATCGTCGGGTGGTGCATCCTCCCCTCTGGACTCTTTCTCTCGGGCCAAAGAGCTATTTACTATTGCCTCCGAGGTGCTGCTTGTCGCCGAGAAACTCGACGCCCCGCCCCAGCGCAAGTACTGGGCGTCTTGGGCCGATTCCGTGTTTAATCAAATGAAGATGGAGGCTGACGTTGATGCCTGGAGGGGGCCAATCAACCGAGCCCGAGGTCAGTGTTGCTTGATTGTCGGTACCGCCCAGGCCGAAGAGTTCGAGGAGGCTTTGGAACGTGGCGACGACAGCGTGTTGCAGTCCGAGGACGCTGACGAAGCTAGAGAAGCTCTCACCGACGCCGTCGCGTTTTTGGATAAAGCCAAATCGTCTGCTGATCCAGATCAAGTCGATGAGGAGCTACAGCATTTCCTCGAGGAGGCTCTATTGACGCTTGCAAATATGACGCTGGATGAGAAGGCCAGAGAAGCGCTGTACGCCCGGGCTCAAAAAGAGAGTGGGGGTGCTCTCGATTTTGACGACAAAATGGACGAAACCTAATGCTTTCATCGGACTTGCTTTTTTCTCTTTGGGTATATCTGTTGTTATTTCTTGCATTTGATCTTTTTTTTCCTAGTCCTTTGCCTACTACTTGCACATCGACCTATTCATGACTTACAGTTTCTGTATGATTACCATCTTGCATAGCTTCCGCCACATCCTGTATACTTCCCCATTGCATTTTATCGCCTACATTATTCTGCCTTAGAAATTGAATTTACTCGTACAGCCGACCTCAGGTTGTGAACTCGGGTCTCCGGCTTTCCGTAGCCTCCTACGCATATATGACGAACGATACCAAGAGAATTTCATGTCCTTAGCGAGCGGGGAAGTGCTCGAGTACTCCGACCGCTCCATGAGGTCGTGAACTTTGTGGCTTTACAAATCGTAGCTCTTATACCGGACTCTGGCTCTAGCTGTATTGGCCAATAGCAAACGCTAGATAGCAAATGATGTATGATAGGACATGCACAGCTGTAGCTCACAGAGTTCCCTTCGAGTTCCTTGAGAACTTCTCACCAGAGTCATTTGTGCCGGACGGGTGTAAACATCGATCGACTCGGAATATGACTGAGATCTGAGTGTACCTGTGTGTCTTTATCGCATGATATCCTACGTCTGGGAGGGAGGTCCTACATGCCATAGCATTTTGTGGGATTCAAGGGACAAAACAGCAGTGACGGCAATACCCGATCTATCCGAAAAAGTTCTACTCTATGCGTTTCGGAAGGTCGGACAGAACGATACCCCAAATAAAGCTGTCGAGCTAGAGCCAGAGGGGTCTCGACGACGACCTAGACCCAGAAACTTATGTACATATGACGCATGTAGGGACCTGTTGGACATACTTGGTAGTTTGAAATGAGATGCATACGAGCAGCATGGCGCTTTCATTTTACGAAAATATCTCTATGGGTCGCTGAAAGGTTTTTCCAAAGAGAAGCATGCGCAGGGATATAGGTATTTTATTGCTACTTATGTTGATCATATAAATTTGTTGTTTGCTTTTGGTTGCGTTTAAACGAAGAGTGAATAAATTAGTGTAGATACGCAATTAGGATCCGGGAACAAAGTCAGAGTAGGGCATGTCGAGCAACAAGAATGGGGCCTGAACTGGTTTAGAAACTCGATATTCAGCTAGTAGAGCCGACTACATATACTTACGCTTGCTGTACGTGTCGGATAGTTGTCGGGTCGGAATCTTTTGTTGGGAAGCTATCTTGGAGATGGAGATGCGGATGGCGGGAAACCAAGTGTCAGACTAGAAACATATGGGAGAAGCAATGGTACCTCGGACGAAACACCGAAGAACTTTGTTGAATTTATTGAATTCAAGATGGCTTGAGTATAGCTGGTCTTCCCTTCCTTGTAAGAATATAAGTAAATTGATACGTATTGTAATATGCCAGAGAGTTTCGCGAACTGTCGCTCACTACATAATTCATGTCAAAGTGGCCAGAGAAAAGGAGAGACGAGGGTGGATGGAAGGCTTCTGGATCCGTCGGCGGTCGAGTTGGATTAATCGCAGGTGCAGAATAATACCCATTTGCGCTCTAGTTGAATGCTTAGGACTGCCCTCTGCATTGAGGATGATTCCGAGTTGCCTGTTGCTTATTGCACTGCAGGTAGCCTTGTTCAGAAAGAGGAAAATTTTGTCTTTGTCTTTACGGAACAAAGGTTAGCCAGACCTGGTATACGTGTTTAGTTGAAACTTGTCAAGAAGCGGGTAGTCTGTATGGGTAGTCTAACCCTTTGCGGCCGTCAAGCATTCTTCATGTACAGGCTATGATTGATTGCCTATCCTCGTCGACATTAAATTCGTTACTGCCCGTCAAGCTGCGGCTGAATAGTGAGCTGTATTTTTTTCCGCTGTATACGTAGCGGGTATTAGAGGTTTCTATCGCCGAGTCCGAACTGGAACGCAACGCAAGCAAGATTAAGCGGTAGAGAAGGAAAAGCCACTATTTGCTGAAAAGGATAAATAGTGATCAGTGACTTCCTGGACCGGACAGTTATTGGAAGGAGCACGCCGTCTATTTAAGTGTACGTCTCGAGCTTTCAGGATAGGAAAGTAGTCTTGGAGCAAAAATACATTAGGGGGTTGAAGGCCATTGATCACTTCCGCGGAGCCGATTCGTTGCTCGATGAAGACCAGAAAGCTGGCTTAGTAGCTCCTCCAGGTGGTATGACTTTTTCATATACCTGTATAGGGGGAAACTAAGAACTTTCGAAGAGGATTAAAATGAATATTGCTCGCTTTATTGAATTGGGGACACAAATAGGAGCTCAAATGCTGTCCAATCGTACTAGGCTTCTGCAAAGCCGGTGTTAATCTAATCAAGCCGTCACTGAGGAAATGAGAATTTTAAGAAAAACACCGAAATGAACGTCGTCGTCGGCCAACGCGATATACGTGAATTGCACATGACCAAGTTTGGCGCGTCATGTTTACTATTACTGAATTAAAATTCTGGTGCTTGTTTTTGAACTTTCACCTTCGACCAAATTTTCACGCTGATAGCTGTACACATTCGTTCGAATCAAGAAATTCTGCGGAGCTTGCAAGCATTTACCTGGTCAATCAATATCCGTGCAATGAATCCTTGAATAAATCTATGCGGCACAACACATCCACCAGATGGCGGCGGCGGCGACCAATGAAGTTTTGACGGTAAGTTTATGAGCTGAAGCTAACACTGGGGCCTTACGGTGATGTAGGGCAATAAAGTTATCCAGGAACAGGTGAGCCACAGTACTCGAAATCCGTTTACATCTCGTATCAAACTTCCGACGGAAATGCAGATATTTACAGCTGAGTACGCCGACTCCCTTTTCAAGGCATTTTCACAAGCCCACATAGAGTATCCGTCGGTTTCATAATCCATAATCCATCATCATCTATCAGTGATGCTGGAATTAAAAAATCATCACCGGAATCACGAACTTGAATGCATCTCCTCCCACCGTATTTTACTATCGAAATCATCTACGCTCTATTTCCGTCCGAGTCCGTGATTAGATCAACTGGTCACTGGATAACAAGCTTACAGGGGATCTTCAACACCGGAACGCACATCCTCATCGATGGAGATGGAGATGGAAGCAAGATGGACATGAAAGCTTCGGTTCGTGGAATCGTTCGTGCCAAATGCCATTCTGGAATTTTGATGTTGTTCTTAATCAAAAGTTGGATGTAGCGTGGATCAAAGTAAATAAAGCAAATCAGCATATATCCTTTCCTGATAACTTGCAGGATTGTGATAGTTGTACGGCTGGGAATAGGGACACGTTCGTTGGTGGATCGTTGACTGGTAAATTTTCTTTAGAATGACTCCACGGTGATTAGCTCTCACCCAATTGGCATCCTTGCAGAATCTACACTTGTACGACGGTTTCAAAAGGGATAAAGTACAAGCCGAGAGTATATTCGTAAACAAAGCTCCGAATTCGAACCGTGAAAGGATATATTCGATGCTGAATTTGTGGCCGACCAACACGCCTACATAGTCAGCGACAGAAGAACTGGGGATCTTCTCTATATACTATGAACACATTTCTGACGACTTTTGTGTGGCCGCGAAGAAGACCTCTTCCCTCGTCGTATACGTATACAAAAGAGCGATAGGATCTCAACTCTCGAGTTCTCCGGGATGTGGTTTGTGGCGTAAACGGAGATAGTGAGTGTGTCAAGGTCTAAAGCGGTACCGCTAATTCGCTAATCGAGAACTGTAATCAGACGACTTTTTGCCTCGAGGATCTCTTCCAACTTGGATGAGGTATGGATGAACGCATTCCCCTGATCCCCAGACTGACCCTGCAGGGTCACCGGGTTTCCATCGTGTGAGTCGTTACATATCTGCTTTCATTTTACGTGGTTCCATTGGTATTCAGTTTACAGTTTTTTTCCGCGAGAAGACTCCAAGTTTGGAATTCGCGGAAGGCTTCTGAAGGGAGAAAGAGCGTTGATTTCACGAACGGACCGAACAGAGTTGAACCTTCAATATAACGAGCGAATCTGGAGATTTTGGGGATTGAATTGCGCCACGTGTATTTGATAGAATCGGAATTCGATCTAAATGATCGCACGCACGATTCGAAATTCAGTTTGACGGGTTGCGAACAAAAAGTCTTTTTTTCTCCCGTTCCATCGACGCTGGACCTGAACACGACCTAAAGATATCACCTTTTATCTTTCCTTCAAAACGTTCAACAGAGTATGAACGTAGCCTCCCTATTGCAAGAATCACCTTCAGATGAGAGAAGAAGGAACGGCACCAGCGCCAACAGCAATACCGGTAGTAATTCGAATGCCAGCCAGCAGCCAGCACTTTCTTCGAATACCAACTCGAGTTCTTCGTCATGGTCATCCGGTACACCTCCTCAGAACTCCCAACAATCGTCGTCGGGACCAGGAAATGTAAATAACGCTGGATTTTCGAGCGGTTGGCGGGAAGGAGCCGCTGGGAATGGATTTCAGAAAGAAGCAGAGACGAATTCACCTGGATTAGGATCTAGAGCTCAGAGTGGCTCTTCGCCGACACAACCGATAGGACAGGGAAGTGGAGGGCACGGAGGGATTGGAGCCGGGGCTTCGACAATGAGGCAGCCCTCAAGCGCTTCGTCGTCGCCAGTCCTTCACCGAATTACACATCAGCATACGATGTCTCAGCCAACTCCCCCTCAGCAAGCTTCCCCTTCCCCTTCGCTGCCGCCCGCGTCTGCGCTCCCAACAGCGTCAGCCTCAGCGGCAGGGCCTCGGGGCGGTGTGTGGGGACCGCCGGCGGCTCGACCGGGATCCGGACCCATCGGGACGGACGCACGTGGCGACCATTCTCGAATTCTGGATAACACTCTTCTTCCACCTCGTCGCGATTCATTTAGGGATATGGACAGGGAAAGAGACAGAGAAAAAGAGCAGCCTAGGATCCACAATATCATGGACTGGCAGGGCGAGAGAGAAAGGTCCAGGAGCGGCGATGAACGCGAGAAAGCTGCCAGGAGACAATTACTTGGAGGTGTGTTGATTTATTTTTTTTTTCAAACAATAATTGAGTTTTCAAAATTCATTAGGGCCAGAAGATTTATCTACGCTTGCTACTCTACCGCTCAAAAGTCATTCACAATCTCCTGTTATGCCTTCGAACAGCAGACGCTCATCCGGTTCTGGTGGCGACTCTGTCCCGGAAGGCGAAGTTGACTTATACAGAGCCTCCAGACGAAGCAGACCTGGCTCTGCCCCTACAGAAGGTGGCAAACCTTCCGGTCCTCCACCTCCCAGAAATGGAGATTTTCCTTCTCTTCATTTTCAACCCCCCTCTCATCCTCATTTTGGCTCTGGAGTCCCTATTCCTGCTCCTCTTCCTGCTCCTCCACCTGGAACTCTATCCCTTGTACCTCCGCAACACCAACACTCTCATCAACAGCATCAGCTTGCCCAGGCTCAAGCTCAGCAACAGCAGATCCACGTCAATGCTCAAGGTCCGTCACTGGTCGTTGGGCCGGGACCTCCGCCGCCACCGCCGGGGGTGATAGAACCCAGGGGAGGCATTATCGTCAATCTCAATGGGCCTCCGCAAAAGCAATTTCAAAATCAGTTTCATACACAGTTTCTACCCGGGCTTCAACTAACCCCAGGTTCACAACAACCGCCAACGCCAGGCTCACAACAACCTGGCTCTGCTCCTCCTCGGGAGATACGGGAGCGCGGTTATGACAGAGATAGAGACCGAGATAGAGAGAGAGAGAGAGAGATGATTTCCAGAGACAGAGACAGGGACAGGGACAGGGAAAGGGACGAAAGGGAAAGGGAGATGCGCGAACGGGATCAAGAGTTTTACGGCATTCAACACCCTCTGCCCTCGTCGTCGCTTCCTCCGCATCATCCGCATGGCGCTCACAACTCGAGGCGAGGATCTCCTCTGCCTGGTGGTCCCAACATGGGCATGGGTATCTTAGCACCTGAGCGTGAAAGGGAACGTGATCGTGAAAGACCGCGACATGGTCCGCCGCCTCCATCCTCTTCCTCCGGGTCTGCTTCTCGCCGTAATCCTCCTCCTTCCGCACCTTCTGGTGTCGTCGGGGCAAACAGCTACCAGAAAGATGCTCGCGAACGAGAGTTCCGGGAGAGGGAACGCGAACGGGAGATGCGCGAACGTGACCGTGAACAGCAGCTGCGGGAAAGGGAAAGAGAAAGGGAGGTGGGATATCGTGTTATCAATAACCCTTCTGGTCCCGGTGGCCCTGGACCCGGAGGTGAACCTCTTCAGCTCCATCCGCATGCTCGAGGTGATCCTCGCGACCGAGAAAGAGAGATTTATCATCATCGCGAGAGAGAGCGGATCGAGCGCGAGAGGGAACGGGACCGGATGGACCGGATGGAGAGGTTCGAGAGGGAGAGGGAGAGAGATCGGGATATGTATAACAGGGATCGGGAAAGGGAAAGGGAACGGGAGAGGGAACGGGAGAGGATGAATATGGCTATGGGAATGGGAATGGGCGAACGAGATCGTGAAAGAGAACGCGAAAGGGACTTGATAAGGGAACGCGAACGTGAGCGGACGAGACTTGCTGCTATTGGGGATATGACGAACCCTCATGGTCCGCCTGGTATACCTCCTGGGATGATGATGGATATTGACGCGCTTCCGGGGTATGGAAATGACCCGTATATGTCGATGCCTCCTCGCATGATGGATCATGGACCTTCCTCTCACTCGCAGTCCTCGCAGCATGGACTTGGCGGCCCTGGACCTGGCCCTGGATATCACCATGGACAGAATCACACTGCTGACCCTCGTGCGGGGATGGGTATGAGCATGCCGCCCACTCCAGGAATAAGTCCTGGGATGGTTGGGTTAGGTATGAGTCCTGGGATGAATGGGATGGGTATGGGTCCTGGGATGAGTGGGATGAGTATGAGTGGGATGGGTATGGGTATGCCGACGATGCTCCCCTCGCCAGAGGAGGTTGAGGAAGTTCCGGAACGAGAAGTGAAGAGCCGGGTTAAGATTGACTTGGGTACTTATGTCTGGCCGAAAAGTCCTTTTCCGTATTTCTTTAACGAGTCAAAGTGGCAGCCAGTCATGGTTCCCGATGCTGGTGGAGGTGGAGGTGGCCGGGGCAGTAATAAGGAGAATGAATCTCTGGAAGAGAGGGCGACGAAGATTAAGGAAGGGGGAGATGAAAGGATGGCTGTGGACGGGCAGAAGAATCATCAGAATCAGCCCGTTGTCATTGACTTGGTTGAGGAAGATGATAAAGAAAAGGCGTTATCGTCGTCATCGGCTGTTAAAGCTTCAACTTTCTCCGACTCTGACCCATCCACTGCAGACAAGGATCTTCTCGACAGCGAAACCCTCGTCACTGTGGTAATTCCCAACGGTTTCATCCCACTCGAGAAACCGAAGAAGTATAGGATTTGGGGTGGAGGTGTTGTTTCGAGACACGAAGGTCACCATTCTGATTTGCTCGAGTATGATAGAGAGAGGGAGCGAGAGCAAAGGGAATACGAGCAGATGCAGATACGGGGACGTCATTTTCATCAAGGAAGAAACCCACCGATATCCGCCTCCAAACAGCGTATCCCCAGTAGTGAGAATAAGCCCAGCGACGACCCGGCGGCGAGTGCAAATAAGAAACGCCCGCGTAGACGAAGGATCTACACGGATGATTCTGATATCTTTTTATGTGCGCTGCATTCCGGGTGGGTAACGTGGTCCGGGGCGAAGAAGGCAAGGGAGGAGGGGAAGGATATGAAAGTGCGGTTGAGGGTGATCAGATGTTTAGGTGTAAGAGAGGATGTTGTTAAAGCTAGTGCGGACGAGGCTGGCTCGTCCGGGGTTTCGTCACAGATGACGGGGAATGTGCTGGGAAGGAAGGTTTCTGGGGGTAATAACCCGAATTCACCGTGGGGACAACAGGTCAATGGGAAGAACGCTGGTGCTGTGGGTAAAGGGTCGACACCGCAGGCAATGAATGGGATTGGAAATAGTTCTTCCTCTGGGAGTGATTTGAGTTCGAGTATGAATTCGAACTTGGATTATTATTCGTCGGAGAAAGGGAGGAGGGGGAGGGAGGAAGTTGTTGCAAGGTTTATGAGTGGAATGGGAGAGAAGTACTTTGGTGGAGATCGGAAGTCGGTGCCGAGGGAGGGGAAGGCGAAGTTGAGTGGTGAAGAGGAAAAGGAAAAAGCGAAAGAGAGGGAGGGGGAGGAGAAGGCGAAGGAGGAGAAAGTGGAGGCAGAGCAAAAGGAAGAAGGGGAATTGAAGGAAGAGGGTGAGTTGGAGGATCCACCTTTAGCATCTCCTCCCCCTCCTCTTCCAGTCGAGGAAAGGACAGATCCACCGGCCAAGATTGATGTGGTAGAAGAAGCTCCGAAGGAGGAGACACCTGATAATGGACCGGAAGATGATGGTCGCAGTCTTCTCAGTGCGGGCTGGGGTGTTGGGCACGACGGAAGTGCGATCGAGGTAATTGGTGCTGAATTTATCCCCGTGAGTGTTGCCTGTTGCGTTATATTCCAACTTCTTGTACTCATTGACATATGCTCAGCGTGAGTCATCTCCCCGTTCGGGACTTAAGAGTCGTTCGCAAAGGCTATTCGAATATGCTGAACGAAGAGCCAAAATCTTTGCCAGTGAAGCCGCGAAATCAAAAGGCCCAGGACCGTTCATCACTACGAGTCTCGCTGGCCGTAAGCGATCTCGGGGTGCTTACGAGGCTAGTTACCCTGTTCATGTGCCTCGGTGGGGGTCCGGTTCCGCTTCTATACGGCAGCCGAATGCTGTTGCGCTTGAGACGATATATGAGCAGGACGAAGGGACCTCTGAGCGTTGTTTGCCAGTCGCGCTCTCCAATGACGAATCAGACAATGAAAGGAAGACGTTAGAGGCGAGAACGTTGGTGTTTGGGAAGGGTGCTGAGCTCTGGTATGCTTGCCTTTGTCAGTTGATCGGACCTGTTGGCTTACTCTTACTCTTCCGTATAGGTATAAATATACTGCTGATGCCCTTAGAGCAGCGTTTTCCCTTGACACCAATGATATGTCTGAACGGCCGGCGAAGCGTACGAAGATTGACACGGACGAGTCAGGCGACTCTGCCCCGTTTTCTTCACCGAAGGTTTTGCTCTTGAAATGGGACGACTCGGATCGTTGCTGTATCGTCAAACCCGAGGCTGTGGACGCTGAATCGTCCAGCGTCGCCCGCTACACTTTATTCGTTGTTCAGCAATCTTTCGTCAAAGAATGTATTGCTTACAGTCTCCCTCGTGAGTCAACGCCAGTACTGTCCACTTCTCCTACGGACATTGACATGGACTCGGAGTCCATGACGCCTACCAAACTGGCTACTATCAACATCAGTTCCACATCTGCATTGTCGCCGCTGCGACAGCTTCATGCCGATGACTGGATCATCGAAGACCGATACGCTCATACGAAGGAGGAGGATGTTTGGATTTTGGGTGAAGATTCAATCAAGTTGGTGGATTTTGGAATTCAGATCGATCGGAAGAGGATGTTGCCGGTGAAGAGATGGAAATACGTCTGAGTTTTCTTTTAACGCTTTGTCGACGCTTTGTATCCTTATTATTTTGGACGCTGTTGTATCGGGTCAGTGCTTTCGTGGTTTTTTCTTAAAATAATAGATGTATTTTACAGTAACCACTAGAGATAAGATAAGATCTAATGAGCGCTTACTAAGTCCTAACCCTATTTGCTGGTTCATTCTTGTTCTTTAACTTGTTCATCCGTTGTTGCATGGCCTGTTAACGCGATTTAAGACAACATTTACGCTAATATGACTTCGCAGTCATCATTGAACTGGGACCCAGTTCTTCTCATTTCTCAGGTATGTTTTCGTCGCAGTTTCCGCGGTTACCTCGAGGCTCATTCGCAAGCTATAGATTCTTTCCATGCAAACACTTCATTATTTAACGCTATCAATATTCATCCCACCTCTCCTCACTCTATTTGCTGAACCGACGTCTCTCGCGTATGAAGGAGGCGCCAGCAATGTTGGTTCGTCACTTCCGGCTCGGGAAATTTAGCCCCGTTGTTCACCGAGCACTCTTTGCGTTTACAATCAGGAATGATCATGGACTGGAGGGAAATGGCTGGAAGACCAACCGTGAGAGGCATCTATGACAGCGAGAAATGGGGCTCTTACTCTTGGGCTTGGAGCGGAGGCAAGATTTTAGGCTTTATATGGCGAGAGGATCAGTTAAACGGTGGGATGGATCCTATTCGGGGTTGGATTATCGCCTTTTGCTGGATACTAGCTTGCGCGACGGAGTAGGTTCACCATTATATCTGAAATGAAACAGTGTTTCCGACCCAATTTTTTCTTCTAGTATCTATTACCTTTACATCCTCGTCCGACGACCTCGACTCATTCTCGACTTTGCTATCACTCTCGCTTTCAATCACTTGGTGTTAACGACTTACTACTCGTCATCGTTTCCAACTTCACTGTTCTTCTGGGGTGTAGTTCTTGCTGGCACAGCTATGACGGTCATAATAGCAGAACAGTTGTGCGTGAAGCGAGAGATGAATGAAGGGTTGAACGTTGCTCCTGTGCGGGCACAGGAAGAGGAAGACTTGGATGAAATGGAACTGGGGCAACTTTTACCGAGACGAGATTAGTACAACCTTATGTAGGTAAGTGGATTTCCCGATTGCCTAGCTCAACTGTCCGGCGAGTTTTTTTGAACGCGTCGTTCATTTCAGGATATTCGATGTATCATCAATTATGGTATTCTAGACTTTCAGCAATGCATATTACGCCTTGTATGACATTATTAATGCTTTTCGGGAGATAATGCCATCTAGCTGAACACAGCCTAGGTTGAACTATTTCCAGAAATATTACGCCTTGTATAACCGCACATCGCTAGCAATGTCTTTCGGGAATGGTATCGCTATCGTAGCTGGACACGGCCTAGGTTGAACTTCTGCTCGGGATTCCCTTTCTCAAGCTCCGCGCTTTCGTACTTTTTGAAAGTCCGCTTGGACCAATTGTGGACCGCTAATTGAAGACTTCTCCCAGCGGTTATTAGCCTTTCATTTCCCGAATCATATCCGATCTTCGTGGGCTCGGTCGCTGAGGGTCGATGCCAATAAGCGTGTCACGAAGTTAATGGCTCACTCCTACCTGCTATGATGTAAAGTCTGTTCGCGCCTTCTTCGTAGTTTTCCACGTTATTGACGGGATCTTCAGTGGTTTGAAGAGGTATGTCACTATTAGTGTCTTTGAGCTGGATAGCTGAAGAATTGCTTGCTAATGCTAGTTAGACTTCGTACATTTTATGCGCCCACTAGATAATCTCGGGTAAGACGGCGTCTTTGCCCGTCACATTTGAAGCGCATATTGACTCTTCAATGACTTTTCCTTGTGGTCATCAATACATTTTGTAGACACAGCTGCATAACCGTGGATTGATGAAAGAGGTATACTTTTCATCGTCATTATTACGCCGCCAAGGGCCATTACAGGGTCGAATCATCCCCGACCTCCCCCGAGCCTCAGAATGGCGGGGTGGATGAAGAAGCGGTTATATTTGCAGGCTAGGCATGATATTTCCTGTCTGTTGCGGGGCCTTTGTGGCTTGAGCCTTGACCATTGTCGGAAGTCGTCCTTGTAACATAGGATGTGGCAAAGTTCGTCTCGATGTGGTCAAAATCAAAGCTCGGGAACTAATTTTTGTCCGCAGATGTCGACTGTTCAGAAGGTTTACGTCAAGTCTTTCCTTTAGATCAAAGATCCTCGGCTGACTGGGTTATAGGGGGCACCAACACATTGAGCACCCACGGCAAGCTATACCTTCGAGATTTCTGTCGTTGAGCCTTCGTTCAATGGCTAGTCTGTGTGAATTCTTACCTCCGCCCTATCCTCACATTCCCTCCCATGACCCACGACAGCGAAGCAAGATGGTTACTGGTAGTGCGTAGTGAGCTGCCTGCCAGTTTGCAGACAGCTCGGAACCTTTATTCGAAGCTAGATTTCTGATATGGGGTTTGCGCTATGCAGATGGGGGATCACACTAAAACAGATGGGGTGCACATCTTTCAGGACCTTTTTTTCGTGGCGGGATTGAACAAAAGAGATTGTTAACACTGAAGTTTGCGAAACCTCTGTCTGGAATAGGGAGTTTACCAGCGTCTATCAGTGGGCGACCATCTGATATAAGAGCGCCCAAGTTGACTCTTCGTGAAAACCATCTGCATCCTCCACTTTGGCGTTTCGGCCCCGAATGATGAACTTATTTTTTCCGTCAAGCTCGCACGCGGGGCATAGAAACCCACCGAATGAACAGACGGCTTTCCGCTCGGACAGACGCTATGTTCGTATCTATCCCAATGTTCTCGTTTGGTTAGACATTCAGATCAAGACACAGCACCCCATTATCTGGCTTCATTCTTTCTGAAGAGTTCTGAACCCTTTCTCGCTTCTTATTAGAATCATTGGTGGATAATTGGAACGTAGGTACTTGCGGTTTTAAGAACTTCGCTCAGACTTCTGTCCATCATGTGAGTGTGATCCAAACCCTAGAGTCGGCTGCAATTCATAGTACGTTTGATACATGTACTCACAAAAAGATCTTCAGGTTCCTTAAGGAAAAAGAGCCTTATCTAGGGAGAGGTGGGACCCCCAAGTTTTTCGGCAGCTTTTTTTGCTGTGGCGTCAGACAAAGGAACTCTTTCTTTCGTGGAAACATTTGACTGGAATCTGGGGTGCCTACATCTCCCCATTGGCGAATTACATCCTTGAACTACGCGCTTGTAGGTCATGCCAAGTCGCCTCAATTAATTTCTCTTCCTTTCAGTACCTGTAATTGTCTTGTTGGACGAATCACAACACTGAAGTTCCGGACAGCCATTTACCGTCAAAAGCTCTCTGTTACGATCGATTCCCAGGTGTAATATCAAGGGTGAAAGGTTGCGAACTTTTTCCTTTCATTTTATGTTCTTTGGATCACACGTACGGCGTACCCTGGTACAAAATACTTTTGCAGTTTAATTGGTACTGTACATCGAACACACAGCTTTTTTGCAGCTTTTTCGTCCTGTTTCTCTGTTCCCACGGGCGCTTAGGTTTAGGCGTCCATCAGGGATTGTCAATTGCGCAGAGGGCTACATGGAGCTGCCCATCGAAATTCGAAGTACAAACGAAGAAGTTCTCCGTGGCACGCGGGGAAGAAATGTTGCCTCTCGGGTCAACGGACCGAGGTTTGCATCAGCTCATTCAGGTTTGATTCAGCAGTGAAAGCTCAGAACATCGCGTAGATAACTGTAAGTATTTTGTAATAATGTCAGTTCGAGTCCAGGGATCTGCCTGGACCCACTCAACCCTCATGAGGTTAGGCTGAATTTCTCGTTGACCGAACAGAGACACACTAAAGTTCGAATAAAATGAAGAAAAGCATACTCGCATCACACAGATGAATCATAACTTTCAGCGCTGTATTGGGTGAGAACGACCCGGAAGATCTGTGGTTTTATCAAATGCGGCGATGCACTAGCTTGGAATCTAAGATCAATCATCACTTGGGTCTCCGAGTCCGAGTGTCTGGCTTACAGAGGTTGAGCAAGAATAAGTCGCATCCAGTGCATTGGGCGCCGGCACCAGCCAAAAGCTGTAGAACTCGGTAGGAATTTGAGAAACCCCATTTACATGCGGTTCAGCGATGAGTCGGCGAATCTCATAGCGACTGTGAATCCCACGTGTTCATTTCGTTTTCATCTTACAACCCACAAGCAATAGGGTAAGAAGCGCTCTGAGATAGATAATCCGTTTGTCAAGATTGGTAACTCGGACCTGGATGACTCTTACTGACTTGTCCGACCGTAGATTGACTCGTAGCGAAAGCATGCATCTTTCCTTTGATTTGGGTAACTTTTACCTTCGAAACCAACTTTCGTAGACGTAAGAGAGCTTGTAAGTAAGGAGATTATGGTGTTTCTAATGCATGCGAGCCAGTTGAATCACGACTAAGCGGAAAGCGGGGAAGAAAGCTGTTCATATCAATCGGAATACCTTCCGAATAAAGGGACAACACAAATTAAAAATGGCCGCGGGTGTCTATTATCCATCCAGGTTATGAGCGCTTCTACCCTGAATTACACGAGGCGGTTGATCTGACTTTCCCCAATATAAGGCGGGAATATACGCTTGTGTTGACGTTCTTTCCTCTTCCCTTCACTTCCTCTTCCAACATGAACGCTCTCAAGAATGTATTGTCGCCACTGGCAACGAATACCGGAGCGCTTCAGGATACGCTCGTACGTTCTCTAAATGGTATGCAATTTAAATTAGTACTTATTGCTTTGATTTCGTAGAAACTTGTGGTTATTGGGGGAACGGTTGAAACTGCGAGAAGAGCGAGCATGTCCGCGTGGAACGGTTTCATTGACTGTAAGTCCTTTTTGTGGGTGCATACAACGCGTCTTCATTCGTTCTTTCAGCGTTCTTCCTCACTGCCCACTTCAGTCAAGAAGATTATCCTTACGACTGGTAAGTCATACTATTTCGTCTTGACCCTCTGATGCATGCCTACACATGACGTTCTCAGGTTGATGCACTGGCTTTCCAAAGTACGCCCCTCTGTCTCAACCACTTGTCACAAGATGATTGACGTTTGCTAAGCAACCTGCATGGGGCCGCAGTAGGGAATTTGAGATCACCACTCGCTCTGCAGGTAGACACAGTTTAACCCAAAACACCACGGGGGATTTGGAGGAAGAAGAAGACGACAATGAGCTCGTACATGGGAGGAGGAAACGTAAGGTAGCGTTCATGCCCAGCGTTGGTGAGTCATGTTCACACTGCCTTGATTCTTCGTGCTGAGTAACCAATTGCTAGATACGACTCACACCATCTATTACCGTGGCCATTGGCTGAGGGTACGTTCAGAAGGGGATATCATCGTAAGGTGTAACTCATGCGGCATTTTCGCAGATAACTAGGTCCAAACGGTATCCCGATTACGGACATGCCGGTTCGTTAAAGATCAGGTTGGTACCTATTTCTTCGTCCGCGTTTTTCGCGCTTTATTTTTGAGACTGATGGTCATCTGAAGCGTCGTAGCGCGTAACAACGATATTCTCAAGAAACTTGTACTCGAAGCCAAACGCGATTACGAGAAGGATGCTGAGCATCGTGTTCATATATTTATGGCCGATACGTGAGTCTTCGCATAAAAGTTCCGTGCTGCTTCTAATAATTCCTGGTTTTCAGGAGCTATGGCTGTTGGCAATGGAACGGCGCGCGCCAGAAACGGCCTATGAGCTCAATTGTCCTTCAGCCAGGCGTCAAAGATATGCTTCTGGCTGACTGTAAAGATTTCCTGTGTTCGGAGGATTGGTAGGCGGTCCTTTCAAACGTTCTCGGGTGTTCAGTGTATTCACGTTTTACCGGTTCTGGCTAGGTATGCGGAAAGGGGTTCGTGTGAAGTGCCCATTTAGACGTGGATCTTTGACTAAATATGTCACCTCAGGAATCCCCTTCCGAAGAGGTTATCTTCTTCACGGAGTTCCAGGAAGGTAGAAATTTCTCTTGTGACTCAGCTTGACTTTCGTTTGTTTACTTTCCTTTCTCAGTGGCAAAACTTCCCTCATTCATTCGCTTGCCGGTGAACTGGGTCTCGACATCTATGTAGTATCATTGTCCTCTAAAGGGTATGTCCTATCTCCGACTCTCCCTCTCCGCGCGGCTAACCGCAGCTCGTTAGGATGAGCGATAATACTTTGACAACATTGATGGGCAACGTACCTTCTAGGTGAATCATCATTTCGTGATGTTCTCTCCCGCTAATGTTCAACATTGACAATTTACACGCCGTTCTTACCGCCTATAGATGTATATTGTTATTGGAAGGTGTGTAAATTCAGAGAAATGCGGCAGGAGGTTTTTTGACTGTTATTGGAAGATCTGGACGCGGCGTTCACACGTTCAGTTAGCCGTGACTCATCATCCACAGGGGCTCCTAAGGAGTCCACTGCGACTGCTGCTGCAACCACGGAGGTTACCGATGGGTCAACTCTATCTCTTTCTGGGCTTTTGAACAGCCTGGACGGTGTTGCGGCCGCGGAAGGACGGTAAGTTGAACAATTTCGGTCTTAATAGCTCCATTCAACCTGCATTACGCTTGCGAACCTTCATCTTACGTTTCTTGTGCATATGCCCGCCAACCTTACATATCTGCTGTTGATCCCGAACTGACAACTGATGTACTAACGCAGACTTTTGTTCGCCACCACAAATCATATTGAACGTTTGGACCCGGCCCTGAGCCGGCCCGGTCGGATGGACGTATGGATCAATTTTACCCATGCCACGAAATGGCAAGCCGAGGGTATTTTCAAGTGCTTCTTCCCATCTCAGAAGTCAGAGGAACCGGTCTCTGCTTCCTCTTCTACCACCTCCCTCGTCACCGACGATTCTCAGAAGAATTTGCCCGGCCCCAAGCGCAAATCGACTCATTCTATTCCCGTGCTGAGTGAGCAGGAAATTAATGACCTTGCTAAAGCTTTCGCGGAAGCAATTCCTGAGGATGAGCTGAGTGTGGCAGCTCTGCAAGGATACCTTCTTAAGAATAAGACTAGGCCACGGGAATGTGTTGAGGAGGTGGCAGAATGGGTTATCAAAGAACGGGAGACAAGGGAAAAGCTCAAGAAGGAAAAAGATGAGGTACGCTTCGGGGAGCCACTTTGTGTTCGGTCTCTCACTGACCTTGTGTTCCAGAAAGAAGCTAAAGAGAAGAAAGAGGCCGAGGAGAAAGCACAGAAAGAAGTACGTTTGATTGATTGATACTCCTTCACTCGTCACTTACCTACGGACACATTCACAGAAGGAAGAAAATGAGGTGAACTTTATCGTCTCAAAGTTTTCATGTCGATTTTACTAAATGCATTGATTGGAAAAAATCTACAGAAGGCGGAGAAGGAAGCTAAGGCGGTAAGGATTATTAATTATTGTTACAGTGGAAAATTATACTCAATCTTTATTTCCCCAGAAACTCGACAGCAAGGAAGCGCCTGCCAAAGAAGCGCAAACTGTTTTATCCTCCGAGTCATCTCCATCGACACCTGCTCCCGTTAATGTGGAAGCTTCCTCTGCTAAACCTTCGAGCTCTGAGTCAGCAACCACCACTGTTACCGATGCCGACACCGAGCCAAGTGTGACGTCTGAAGAAGATTCTGATAAGGATGGAGCAAAAGGAGAAGCGTCCAAGGAGAAATGGGTTGCTGTATCAACTCCTGCCCCTTCCGTAACCTCGGAAACAGCGACTGCTGCCGCTCAAACATCCTGATCGTGTATCCTGATTGATTGCGGTACTGGACAGCGAACCCAAGGGATTCACGATGCGTCCATGTATTGCTCACTCTTGATGTTCGTCTTCTTGGGTTCGGTGTGTGCTTACATTTGTCTTGCATCTGTTATAGCGCAACCGATTGAAGAACAGATGGCCCATTGCATCTGCTTTGGGAGTTGTTTCTGTAACTTGCTGCCCTTGGTCAATTGTTCGTGCGTTTGGCTTTTGGCTGCTGTTCTGCCCGTGTGTAATACTTACTATTTAACCTCACTCTCCTGCGTCTAACATCTCGATACTGTTCTTATGCGTTCATGTGTATATGTTTTTCTATTCTGTGTCGATAGAGGGTTCAATAGAAAGTATTTTTCAACCAAACTTGAATGCCGTCGTTTGTGAGCAGTTTCATTATTCAAGACATCTATGGAGAATAGCGTCGAACATATAATAACCATTATTATTAGTATATATCAACCTGCTTTCACATTCACATCCGATAACGTCTTGAATGCCTCCTTGTACGCATCCAACAAAGCCTTGACCCTCATACGCTCAGCGACTAAAGTTTCATCCTCATTCAACAACTCTGCGAACAACTCTGGCTTGTACAGGGATGCAACCAGCCTATTCTGCACATGCTGAGACGTATGATTCACCAAGAAGTGCATGATGGCTTTGGGCACCAGATCGAGAATTGTCTGTCGAACGATGCCGAAATACGAAGTGATGAGGGAGCGAATCAGATTCACTTCCATTTCCTCTCGCATTGTTAGACGAGATCCGTCACTTGGAATCTGTTCGAGAAGGTGAGTGAGCTATACAATCTGAGAAAAGAGCGGCTGGAGCTTACAGCTTCTATGTGCCTCCCAAGACTCCTCATGTCATACGCCGCACTATTCCCGTCTATTCCTCTAGCTCCGGACATTAAACCAGCTGTCAAGGCTGGATCTGCGCCTGATACATCTTTTCCGATCGGAACTATGCCAGGGTGCGGGGATGAGGAGTGATGATGTGACCGTTCTCCACCAGTCGAATTGGACACCGGTCCCGGACCATTTTGGCCAAAAAAAAGATTCAGGAACGTTTCTCGGGCGGTAGGAGGCGAAGACCCTGCAGCCAGTCCAGAAGATCCAGTGGAAGAATGAGGTCGTTGTGGCTGAGTGGGATGTTGAGAAGATGATCGTTTTGAAGTGAACTTGCTAGTTGATGCACGGGTTCGATCATGCACCGTCGATGATACTGAACGATTATCGTTACGGGGAGGAACGGTGCTAGTAGTACTAGCGTTATCGTCAGATACATCTCCTTCGTCGTCTTCGAGGTTGTGAGCATGGCCATTTATAGGTTCAGCAGATGCGGGCTAGAGCGGCTGTTAGCAGGAAGTTGGGATTTATTTTGCGCATGCAACTTACTCGAGGTGGAGGCAGAGTTTTTGGTGGAGCGTTGGCCTGTGCAGCTGCCATGGCAGAGCCTGAGACAAACGAAGGATGGTTGGTATTGATGTAAGCCGCTTGAATGTCGATGAGACTTTGAGTATAATCTGAGGTCGGACCCAATCGTTCTCGCAGAAGATCTGAGACCACGTCAATGAGCTGGGAGTGCAAACGAGGAAAACGTTGCAGTTCCTTTTAAACCTATTATTAGGAAAGAAGTGAGGTATGTTGTCAAATTACTTACAACACTGGTACAGTTGTGGCATATTTTTACCAGCTCTTCGTAGACTAGCTCTACGCAGCGCAAGCTGGGAGCTTCAAGAAGCTTGATTTGAGGCTTCACGAGGAGGTCGAATGCGACCTCTGGTACAAATAAACTTGGCCGAGGACCTGTTGAATTACGGATAGCCGTTCTTATATCCTGATTATCGAGATTTTGGGTTGCGTTGATATTGATAAGAGCGTTCCCGAAAACATCATTAAAGACGTAATATATCCTTGCACCGCCGGAGAGTTCTTTGGTCGAGATATCGACATTTGTCCCCTCGATAGAAGAAACAAAGTCTCGTGCGAATTGGGTCATCAACCGAAGGATGAGTGCACCTTGCTATAAAATCTTAAGTTTTCTTTTTAATTGGAACGACAGGAGTAACGTACTTGGTTCTTGTCACCAAAAACAGCTTCATCGCCAAACGAATTGAGTTCTTGTTGGGCTTGACCCATCAGGGTGTTGAGTCTTGCCTTCATATCTGGTAGCTTGTCTCGTATATGGTTTAGCAAAACCTGTAGCGAATCAGAAAGGTCGACATCGAAAGTCAAGATAAGGGACATACTTTGTTTAATGTCTGCGCAAGGTACTTGGTACCATTCTTGTGAGCGATGTTCCTATAAGCAGGGTGGTTCTTGAAAAACTCTGTTTCGGAATCCAACGCGTCCGACATGCTTTTGGAAGAGTTGATATCCTGCTGGCTACGATTGACGACACCAATAAAACCGAGTTTCAGAGGATAAACGCGACCCGTCAGGATATCGAGCGCGTTTGTACCGGCATCCATGAGGTCAAGTTTTGTTAGAACACCAATTGTACGTCGTCCTTGGGGGTCAACACTACGGGCGAGTTTGAGAGATTCAGAATTGGCGAGATCGACATTGGCTGGTGATACAGCAAGAATTACGCTAGGAAACACTGAGAATTGAAGGAGCCTATAAAAGGCTAGTAGTCACACCTGTTTGGGTTCGAGATATAGTCAGTGACCAGGTTTCGGATTTGTCGTTCAATGTCACTCGGTTGGTCACCAACAGGAATCTAGAGTCTCATAAGCTTCGTTGGAAGAAAGCTCAAAACAAAAACACGCACCTTCGTTAAACCTGGCAAATCTACCAAGGTTAAATCTAGCACATTTGGGCTGTATATTCTTAGGGATATTGGGAGTTTGCTGATCCCCTTATTTTGCCCGGCCACTCTGAAAGTTTCCTGCTCGATTTCCTTTCTAATTTCGTCGAAATCGGTGAACTTTTTGTTGTCCATGTGAAGAAATTGACCCCATTCGGAGAAAGACGGCGGGTTTTCCTCAGGAACAGGAGTGTGAATTAGTTGTAGAACGAGAGGTCTACGAGTGACAATTCCAGATCCACGAGGAAGAAAATCTCGCCCAACAATTCTATACAAGATGATGAGCTCAGAGTCGGTGGTAATTTTTGCGGTGAACGAACGTCTCGAGAACACTGGACTTTCCAGCTGATTGGCTTCCAACCTGCAGATAGAAATGAGACAAACGCTGACCTCATTTAGAGTAGAACACGTACTACAACAAGTTGAGGCATCTCAAGCTCCCCTCCTGCGTCATTTAGATAAGTTGAAGAAAGATGAGGAAAACAAACGACTAAGTGAACTGACCAAGGTTATGGAAGGTGTCCTGAAGATTGTTGACCAGCTTAATAAGATCTGAGTCCATTTTTGAGAGAAGTATCCGCTCGCTGGGCGGGAACGAGGTGAGTGTACGACGCGAAGTTGAATTCCCTTTCAATTTCACGGTCTCCATGTACGTAATGACGGGCGTCTAACATTGCCGAGAAGCAACGCGCCCACGGCTTCCTTTCAACGTTAAAGTCTCCCGCGACGGAAATATTGCCCAATCATCATGACTGTCAGATAAGAAGTCTGCCGGCCAATCGATTAGAGTCAATCATCGGAGCGGCTCGAATGAAATCAAGGCTAGTTCGATCCTCCACGCCTTGCAAACGTGTATCGCCGATTCTCATCGCGAAATACCAGTTCGATTCATCACTACGGATATCTTGGGACAAAAAAAATATTTGGGATACTATCAGATTGCTAAGGGAGTGCATGTAGCCGGCACCCCTCCGGTTATCTTCGCTCTTCTCTACAAGGAGCCATAGTTATCGATGCTATTCAGAAAGGTGGGAAACTGACATTCGAACCACAGACTTGCTAACGGTAGTGTATGGCAATCTTCAGCGCATCGCGCAACTCTCGAACCTCTGGCATCCACGATAAATCAGAATTGACGAATCGCAATACAAATACATTCATTGACAAGACCAGCTCTCAGGGACAGTGCTATCACCCGTCCTATCATATGTGTTCCTCAGAGGGTAACGACAATGTCTTCGACTAAACTCTACACCCAGCTCCGGCGTGTCGTTCACGTACTTTGTCCCCAGTAGAGTATCAGGCGCAATTCCCTCTTCCACCCATCTCACCAAAGCTGTCAACGCATTTCGGTCCGGATTCAGATTTTCTGCAGTAAGATTTCCTCCAACAGCTAGAAGATTCTGTCCAAACTGCCAAGCTCCATCACCGGTAACACAGTGACTCATTCCACTGATGCGGAAAAAGCGCATAAAATCATCCATCTTTGTAGGAGGAAGCCCCATGGTCCGAGCGACATGGTTGTAGTACAATTCTGTCTCGACGGGTGAGCCCAATATGTCTGCTTGTCCGTGGTATACCATGACTTTTCCATTGCGAGACCTGAATGCAGAGAGATCGCCTTTGAAAGTGGCAATGTTGAAGGGGTTCAAATCCTCGGCGTGCTGGTAATCTGCAAGGTCCAGCTTTGTAACGTCAAAGGATGGATCGAAGACGACATAGTGGAACCAATCCTGCAAGAAAGTTCAAGAGTTGACAACCATAGGAAGTTAATGGACTGACAGAAGTGAAGGAAACCGGTGTACCACCGGTAAATATTAATTCTACATATACTGTATCTTCACCGCCAGGCCGTAGTTTCGGAAACATCAAGTTTCCTCGAAGGTCATACATTGGACTGAAAACTTGACGAACGGCTGCTGCTTGAGTAGCAGTCAGGCAATCTGACGAGTTACTTCCAGGTATACAAATGAGCTCCTCTGGTTTGTAGTCGCATAGACTGGGATCTTCAATGATGCCATCTGCAACCCCGTCGATGGCGTCACATTGCTTCAGGACATTCTCATGTATCAAGTTGGACCACTGGTCTGCGGTTATGAAACTTGGCGAGTCTGGAGTACCAAGGATGTTGAAATATCGGCCAAAATAGGACATCAAGTTGTTATAATTAAGGCCAGGCGAACCCACAAGTACACCATCAAAGTCATCAGGGAAGTCTTGAACTGACTTGAATCCTTGTCGTCCACCGGTTGAGCATCCAAAATAGTATGAAAATCTGTGAGGAGAGCCATAGAACATTTTGGTTATTTCTTCTCCGACAAGCACGTTCGTATGAACTCTAATCACAAGTCAGTTGAATGGACATGTCAACGAGAACAGTTCTCATACGAGCGAAAGACGTAATCCGCCAATACCTCCGGGTGATCGAAAAATGGTTGTCCACTAGAGCCATTGTGACCATTGTTTGCCCCTACTGTAGCAAATCCCAAACCTGCACCATAAGCCATATCAGCATACTGAATGCCTAAACAAATGTTAACAAAAATCAAATTAGATCTATAAGGAATATGATGCTTACATCCTCCCAATCCACCATTTCCTGTGCTCAAAAATCTTCCTGTCCAATTCCTAGGAAGCCAAGCTTCCATTGCAATACCAGATTGGTCAGAAGTAGAGACGCTGAGTGCTACCCTACACATATCGGCAAGAGTCACTTGGAAAGAAGCAACCCCTGTGGCGTCGCAGGTAGGATTGTCGAAAGACAGGTTTGTCCCTGCGGGAACTACCTCTGAGAAGAATATGGTGGTATTGGCAATAGAGGCTGCCTGCGAAGTGATGTTATCGCAGGCGGAGTCAAAGTCAAAAGACGTAGCATATATGCCGGAAAGCCATAGAAGAATCGTCTGCAGGAATAGGAACTTTCCTAACATCATGGGCTGTTTTGGTGCAAACAATAACTATGGATATTTACTTTATATCAGCCAGAAGTCAAAATGAAATTGATTATGGAATAGCACGCCTGCTAGGTGCGGATGTATGGGAAGGTTCGTAATATTGTGTTAGTCACTGTAAAAGTCTCTTCACGCGATCCGCTGAGTACCAGAAGATAAAAAAACTTCCTTTCGCGGATAAGCATTCTCACTGCCTATACCTGGCCTATACAGCCGTTTACATAGAGGCTTGCAGTTCTATTTTTTCAATGTGTTTGTTTGTATTTGATATTTTGATAGGGTTTCTATATAATCCAAGAGCCGGTAATTGCCACAACTGTTGATTTCGAATGTTCGATAGGTGGTCCCATATCAAATATTGAATTTGGTGAGCCTGCCTCAAAATGTATAGGGCAAGCAAATACAATCAACTGGGCATTGAAAAAAGACAATCGTACTATCTATGTACCAGAGTTGATACCAGACCTAGATTTAACCCTTTCACAAAAAGCTGTTGTTTTAAAGCATTTCTAAGCTGTTCAATACTAGTCCTCACTTGTGGGATGTGAGCCATCATACTTCGCGCATGGCATGTACAAGTCTGGACTCTAATTTGCTCACAGTAATTGTATTCCCGTAGCACCATGTCTTATAGGCATGTACAGACAGTACAACTAAAAAACAATGCCACTGTTCATAAATGCTATCATTTTTTGTTTCCACTTATCGTCGTTGTCTTCAGTCTCCTTGATGGTAAAAGGAAAGTCGACCAGTAGAACAGCACTGATGTCGAGCTCTGCAAATGAAAACAACAAATACTGATCCTTTCATACCCTTCATACCAGTGTCAATGTTTACATGTACAACTTTGTCTTGCAAGATATCTCTAACTGGCCCCACTTGTGCAATGTCATGGACCATCACCTCTGTGACATAGAATACAGTCTCTCGATGGACTCGACTCCCAGGGAAAAGGCTTCGACGATCCGACATGCACACTACCAGCATGCTGTGCAACGCTTGCTGGGGCCGGGTATGCAGCTTAAACACTTGCAAAGTCGCTTCAAGAATAGTAGGCCGATGTTTCGCAATGAATTTGCATAGAGCTTCAATGGCGATGTGGCACTCTGGTACCCACAATGCACAATTGGTTTGGTTGCACTCACATTTAACATTATGAAATGGCCCATCCATCTTTTGGCATTCTCAGCTCTACACAGATCCAGAGAAGGAGGCGCCAGTCAATCAAAGTAGTGAGTAAAAGTGATGCATATGCAGTATTTTTCCACTAAACACCCAGAACATTTCTTCAAAGGTTTGAATACTGAATGTGCAACATGGCACTGCAAACACTGGTTGAGCTGTCAATGCAAAGATTCAACACACAGCCTGTACAAGATGTCAGCAAGCAGGAAGGACAAGGAATAGAGAGAACATACTGGAGTGGAAAGAAAGAACAGCAGTGATGAGTGAATGCACAGTAGTGACGAGCTGAACAAGACGGGTGCCATCTGAAGCAGAAAAGGACCAAACTTGCAAGACTTCACTGGATTTATAAAATGACTTGGAGGAAGTATCATAACCAGAAGAGGTGATGCAGCAATGGTCAAAAGAAAAGAGAGGATCCTGTCCAGATGATGGTTGAAAGATGAGGCTGCTAGCCATTAGCCAAAACCCAAAATAAAAGCAGGAGGATAAGGGGCAAAAAAACATCCAAATTGCAGTTGTAGCATTCTTGGGTGAAAAATTTCAAAGTGACTGAGCCAGCTACCATGGCACCAGATGTACACTGAAAAAAATAAGATATATTGATAATGTTGGATTGAGATTGAATCCACACCTATTGGACACCAATGGTCGAGTAGCTCAGTTGGTTAGAGCACTGTCCCCAGAAAGTGGCAGGGACCTGGGTTCAATTCCCAGCTTGGTCAATCTTTATCATTAACAGATAAGGAAAAACATAAAAAGAACATGCACAAGCAAATTCAGGACAGAAGGAATATCAGCTGGAGAGAAAAATGGCTGCAGAACATGACAAGGATGATAAATGCAAACAGAAAAGCTCAAAATGAGAGAATGGCACAGAGAGGGAACAAGACCCAAAGAAAAGCAGGTCATGTAAATTGAGAAGACACAGGATAGGATTCAACAAAAAAATAGTAGATCTAAAGATAGACAGTGAGTATCAGGTAAGAATGAAAAGAAGATAGTCGGACAGACAGGATGGACTCAAACTTAGGAAAAGCAGGATCAGGAGTAGCCATAGGCAAAAAAAAAAGGGACAATGACAGAGCAAAGCAATGGTAGAGGGGGGGTTTTAAAGCAACAAAAAAGGAGGGCAGGTGTAAAGTAAAACACTGAGGAGGAGAAAGCAGTAGTCATGAAGAGACAATGACAGGAGAAGGCAGAGATGTAAGTAATGGGGATTACATGTCAAGAAGGAACTGCGTAACGAGAAGAGGAAGAGAAGCGAGGAAGATGATGGTGGACAGAAAGTCATGTAGCTTAACAAAAGTTACAAAACGTGACACATCCATATATGGGGGAAAAAAATTGATATAGAGAGCAAGTAAAGTGGCGTGGGAAAAAGGTCAAGTCCCGTTGCAAGACGATTCCTCCATTTCATTCCGGACTCATAAAATTTTTCCTGCACACTCAATAAAAACTATTAGATAGACTTATTAGCTTTTCATGAGGATTGACAGACTTGAAAGTAATCAGGGAATCTTTTAAGTGTTCAAACAGTTTTTTTTTTTCATGTTTTTTCCATCCAATTGTCAATGTGTAAATACATCGTCAAAATCATCGGAGAAACCAGTCTGAATCCTTGTTGTCTTGGGTTGAGCATCCAATGTAGTACCAGGAATTGTATGCAGAGCTGTGGATCATTTTTATTATTTCTTTTCCAATGACCACATTCGTGTGGATGCTAAATCTAATCATCTCGAGTCAGTCAAGGGGACTTATCAATGAGAACATTCCTCTAACCAGCGAAAGTCAAAATCTTCTAACACTTCCAGGCTATTGAAGAATGCTTGTCCACTGAAGTCACTATGGCCGTTATTTGTTCTTACTGTAGCAATCACTGCCAAATCAGCATAATAATGCCGGAGCGAACGTTAACGGGTAAGGATCCGGACAAAGGGAATTTGACATATACATCCGGCAAATCCGCCATTTCCTGTGCTCAGGAATCTTTCTGTCTAGAGCCAAGCCTCCATCATGATACCAAATTGCTTGGTGTAAACGGAATTGAAGGATTGTCGGAAAACAAGTTTACTGACATACTGTTTGTTCCAGTGGAATTATTTCTAAGAAGAACACAGAGGTGTTGAGGATGGAGGCTGCTTGAGAAGCAATATTGCCACAAGTGGAATTAAAGTCAAGAGGTACTTGAAAATCACAGTAAGATTATCAACAGGAATAGGGAATTTTGTAACATTGCGGCAGACTTTGTGTAACCTTTGTGTAAGTAGGCATTACAATACATATAAATCGTGTAAACTTCACCGTGAATGGGCTGAATAGCATCAGACCAATTTTCCAGCATCTAAGCTAGCGGCCGCATTCAAAGTCAGCCATTGGAGCGGCTCGAATGAGATCAAGATCAGTTGGATCGTTCACGCCTTGCAAATGTATATCGCCGACACTGATCGCGAAATGTCAGTCCAGTTCATCACTACAGATTTCGGGGGACAGAAATTCTTTGAGATGCTATCGGATTGCTAAGGAACTCTATGTAGTCGGCAAGCATCTCTCGGGTCACCTTCGCATCTCTCTCCAAGATGTCATAGTTATTGATGCCATTCAAAAAAGGTAGGAATCTGAGTCAACATTCGATGTACAGACTTGCTAACGATAAAATATGGCAAGCTTCAGCGCTTTGTGCAACTTTCGAACCTTTGACAGTCATGATAAATTAGAACTGACAAGTTGCAGTACACATACATTCATTGACAAGACCAGCTCTCGGGGACACTGCTATCACCCACTCTATCATATGTGTTCCTCAGAGGATAACGGCAATGTCTTCGACTAAACTCCACACCCAACTCCGGCGTGTCATTCACGTACTTAGTCCCCAGTACAGTATCAGGTGCAATACCCTCTTCCACCCATCTCACTAAAGCTGTCAGTGCATTGCGGTCAGGATCAAGGTTTTCTGCAGTGAGGTTTCCTTCAACAGCTAGAAGACTCTGTCCAAATTGCCAAGCTCCATCACCAGTAACACAGTGACTCATTCCACTAATGCGGAAAAAGCGCATAAAGTCATCTAACTCTGCAGGAGGAAGCCCCATGGTCTGAGCGACATGGTTGTAGTACAATTCTGTGTCGGTGGGTGAGATCAATATGTCGGCTTGTCCGTGATATGTTATGACTTTTCCATTGCGAGCTTTGAATGCAGAGAGATCGCCGTTGAAAGTGGCAATATTGAAGGGATTCAAATCCTCGGCGTACTGATAATCCGTGAGGTTTAGCTTGGTCACATCAAAGGATGGATCGTAGACGACATAATGGAACCAATCCTGCAAGATATTTTAACAAAAGACAACTATCGGAAGAGGATAGACTCACAGAACTAAAGGAAATTGGTGTACCACTGGTATACAATCCCTCTACGTATATTGTGTCTTCACCCCCTGGCTGTTGTCTCGGATACATCAAGTTTCCTCGAAGGCCATACATTGGGCTGAAAACTTGACGAAGAGCTTCTGCCTGAGTAGCAGTCAGACAATCTGACGAGTTACTTCCAGGAACACAAATGAGTTCCTCTGGTTTGTAGTCGCATAGATTGGGATCTTCAATAATGCCATCTGCAACCCCGTCGATGGTGTCACATTGCTTCAGGACATTCTCATGTATCAAACCGGACCACTGGTCTGCTGTTATAAAACTGGGCGAGTCTGGAGTGCCAAGGATGTCAAAAAATCGGCCAAACCAGGACATCAAGTTGTTGAAATTAAGAGCAGGCGAACCCGCAAGTACACCGTCGAAGTCATCAGGGAACTCCTGAACTGATTTGAATCCTTGTCGTCCACCGGTCGAGCATCCAAAATAGTACGAAAATTTGTGTGGAGATCCGTAGAACGTTTTTGTTATTTCTTTTCCGACAAGCACGTTCGTATGAATTCTAATCAAAAGTCAGTCGAACAGACCTGTTAATGTGAACATTTTCCTTACGAGCGAAAGACGAAATCCTCTAATACCTCCGGGTGATTGTAAAATGCTTGTCCACTAGAGCCATTGTGACCGTTGTTCGCCCCTACTGTAGCGAATCCCAGACCTGCACCGTAAGCCAGATCAGCGTATTGAATGCCTAAACAAATGTTGTCAATAATCGAATTAGACCCATAAGGAATATAACGCATACATCCTGCCAATCCACCATTTCCTGTGCTCAAGAATCTTCCTGTCCAGTTCCTAGGAAGCCAAGCCTCCATTATAATACCAGATTGGTCGGAAGTAGAGACGTTGAGTGCAACCCTACACATGTCGGCAAGGGTCACTTGGAAAGAAGCAACCCCCGCGGCGTCGCAGGTAGGATTGGTAAAAGACAGGTTTGTTCCTGCGGGAACTACCCCTGAGAAGAACACGGTGGTATTGGCAATAGAGGCTGCCTGCGAAGCGATGTTATTGCAAGCAGAGTCGAAATCAAAAGACGTAGCATATATGCCGGGAAGCCACAGAAAAATCGTCTGCAAGAATAGTAACTTTTTTAACATCATGGGTTGTTTCGATGCAAACGATAACTATGGATACTTACTTTATATCAGCGAGAAGTCATATAATGAATGAAGTTGATTGTTAAATAGCATGCGTGGACATATGGGAAGTCTTGTAATATTGTGTTAGTCACTACCCAAGGTTCTCGGCACGATCCATTGAGTGCTTATTTCGGCTGAGGATGAATGTCATCGTCTTCGCAGGTAAGCATCCTTTGGCCCTTAGCATGCATGCTTAACAGCCAGAGGGAATCTCAATCAATGTTTCAGCTCGCTTCGAATATTGATGTCCCAGACAGGCAGTTTGTTTGCCGAAAGCTTCACTGGCACCGAGGTCGCGATGCGTACGCGTCCGCGCGTGTTCGCCTTTACAGTCCGCGGTCTATAATGGCGACATTGGACGATTACCTCTAATGGGCTACATAATTTCACAACGTACTTTTCCTTCCAATGCCTCTCACTTCCACGGTTTAGAAGTTCTCTCATCAATGATCGTAGGTATCTTTTCATGTACTAATTCAGGGCCTTCAAGTGAATGCGTGCTTCATTAATCAGCCAATTCTTGATCGGGCATCTCTATCTTCAATTTCTCCATCAAATCGGGTGTGAAACCCCCCAAAAACGTCTGGATTGTGCCACTCTCATCACGAGAGTCTGCGTGAGTGAAGCTGTGATGGGTACTTTAAGGACTCTAGTTAACTCGTAAAGTTGATGGGTAAATTGTCCCCAAAACACACTATACTGTATGCGCTGGGGCGACTGTACTCTCATGAGTGTAGAAGATTGTAGGTACCGAATAAAAACGTGTATATCTTAAGTACAGGCAAAATTGTTACATGGAAAATAAACTAGATATTAGGGTTCACCGCGGAGAGACACGAAATTTTAGTTGCTCACATACTTCAGTAAGAAACGTCCGAAATCGAAAGCAAGCCTTGTTCTCAAGCCACATAAGCGTGGTGGAGCTTACTACGACATCCGACTCGATGTCTCTGGGGCAAAATTTCCGCTCGCCGGGAGTAATAAAAGCGTGAAATCCTCTTTCATTTTTGGCATTTGCAGTTTGCATCTGCAGGCACTCAATGTCAAGTCCGCTGCAACGGAAACGTTGAATCGAATTCTATCCCCTTGACTTGTAAATCGATCGAATACAGCAAAGTATTTACTGATTTTACTCGAGCTTTATGAACATACTTCCAATCCTCTAGGGCGCACGAACATGTATTGATTACTTCTATTGCGAGATACTGGCTACTCGAGTACTCTCACATACATAGTGCAGTCGGCCTGGAAATTTATTGGATTCATAGAAATAACAACTCGTACGACGCATACATTTTAGTGACAAGTCCAGCTCTCGGGCACACTGCTATCATCCATCCTAGCATGTGTATTTCTCAGGATAATCATACCTATATGTCTTTGAATAAACTCCACATCCAACTCCGGCGTGTCGTCCTCGTATCTGGAGCATCATTCTCCATTACCCATCTCACCAACGCCGTTAATGCATTTCGTTCTCAATCTAGGACTTCTGCAGTGAAATTTCCTCCGGTCCCTCCAAAGTCCTGTCAAAATTGCTATGCTCCATCACCAATATAGCAATGCAGAAGAGGTGCGTAAGGTGCGTCAAGTCATCTATTTCCGTAAGAGGAAGACCTATGGGACAAAAGTCACGGTTGTAGGACAGCTCCGTGTCGGTGGGCGAGGTCAATACGTCGGCTTGTCCTTGATATGTAATGGTCTTTCCACTGCGAGCTTTGGGCGATACGGAAGGTTTGAATCTTCAGCGCATGGTAATTCGCGAGGTTCAGTTCGTCATATTAAATGATGGACTGCGGACGGCGTAGTTGTGGAACCAATTCTGCAGGAGATTTTGATACAGACAACTCAACGAAGATGATGAACTCTTACAGCAGTGAAGTTAATTGGCTTACACACGTCTCTACAAATGCGGTGCTCTCACTTCAACCAGGTAACCTGAGGCTGTTGTATCGGATACATCAAGTAACCACTAAGACTTCAAGTTGTTGAAGAACATCTGACTGAGTAATAGTCCGGGTAAGGCAATCCATAAGCATTCTGTAAGCAGGCATTACAATACATTCTGTGAACTGTAAATGGGCTGAATAACATTAGACCAATTTTCCAGCACCTAAACTGGCAGCTGCAGTACTGGCATATGGTCATTTCCATGTCCATTGTCACCAACACTTCTGTGATTTCTAGTCTGGGTTTGTGTATTATGAATACTCTGAATTGTTTCAACTACAGGGTGTCACGAAGCGGTTTACAGCGGAGTGGCTTTCAAGAACACGGTAATTAGTTTAGGCAGAGTCTGGTCCCAATCGACAGAGTTAATTAAATAGTCTACTGGTACAAGCAGGATACTCACCTGGTCCCAATCGACAGAGAGGTCAAGATAGGGACTCAGGTTATAGGTGGTAGGTATATATACTGTAGTAAGCTGTAAGAGAGACTAATGCTACTGGAGGATAAGACAAGAAACTAATGCTACTGGAAGACAATAGCTAGGTGACAGCTACGAGAATAAAAGGTATGGAGCATGTGGTCATGCGACAGATGCGAGAAGAGAAACAAGGACAGTTCATTAATAAAACAATGACAGTGGGAACGAAATAGAAAAAGAACAATGATACCGTGTGGAGTGGAGATAGGGAGGAGTTGTATGTCCAAAAGGTATTGATATGAAAGTTAGTCATAAACGCGGTCATGTGAAAGATGTATAGTAAAAGAGAAATGAATAGGGGTTAGGAATGGATGTTCGTACCAGCTTTACGACATTACCCCCCTCCTTAAGACCATTGCCCTCAATGGTCAAATTTTTGGTGCATTTGGATGTTTCCTGTGAAATTTTTGTACCATTTGTGGCGCGTGTTCCAAGTTTTGGGCCGGTTCCCAGGAATTATGTCCTGCTATTGTACCCTTTCCACTTT
>KN834792.1:464907-491824 GCA_000827265.1 Collybiopsis luxurians FD-317 M1 | reverse complement strand
AGAAAGTAAGTGTAAGGTAAACTTTATATTTGGTAGTAGGTAAAGAGTGGGGTGGAAAGGATCCTCTTTTTTAAGGCTCAAAATCCCCAAGTATTTATATTACAAAAATTATATTACTTCCTATTTAAGCAATTTGACTCACAACAACTCCAATTGACTCTAGTTGACTCCGCTTAAAATTTTCAAAAGCTTCATTAGCCTTTTATAGTATCCATGACTCATTTTGAGTCAGGTTAATTCATTTAGAGTCATTCTGACTCATTGTAATATGACCTGAGCTCAATGAGTAAGCAGAATCTCCTACCTTATCTTATCAGAGAGCTCTCTAGAGATTTTTGCACTCTGAAAATATTTCTAATAATTATTTAATTATTTATCGGTAATTTCTTGAAACAGGAATGGCTCCTGACACCATACTAGGGTGAGGAAGCCGTTAATGATCAGACCTCTGAGGAATTGACATTCTCCAATGCGGGGTCTGCATACGTGAAGTAGCAGAGAAATTTGATGGAGGGGTTGCTAGAAGAGATAGTGGTGCCATTGCGAGACCAGGACAGATTATAGTAATTTATGAGTCCGGAATGAAGTGAAGGATCGTTTTTATGGGGCTTATGTCATATGTCTGTGGATGGCTATGTCCAAATTGGGACATGGGTCACACCTTCCCCATTGAGCATTTCCTTTGCGGCACACCTGCCAGCTCGTCAAGCCTCTCTCACAATTGTTTTTTTCTCCTAGAGCAACCTTCTTATCTTCTTTCTATACCTTAACTGAATGCTGGGTTATCAATAATGACACTTCAACTTTTGTTGCTGTTAAATGTAAGACGACAAGATGACAATCTTTCAGATCAATGATATCCAAAAACTTCGCAAATTGTTCAACTGGATAATGAAACTTTTCCTTGGTCCAAGCTCTCTGTCTCTCCCTTCAATGTATTAACCTCCAATGCTGGCCGATTTGGTTTGGGGATGATTACCCATTTGCGCAGTGGCTATGAAGCTCACCCACAATTGCCCACAGTTGCTTACAACTGCCACAATCTCTAATTCTCTGAAAAAAATACCACTTATTTTTTAATCTTATCCTCTTATTATATACCTCCTGGCCGTACTGGCCATAAAGCAAACAATTCTAAGAACTATGGTGGCCCACAATTATTTTCTGGTAAACCAAAAAATGGCGGCTGCACGACATGAACGAACACTGTACCATGAACTGAACCGCATCTCGAGCCCAACAACACCCATTCTCCAAACCACCTCTCTGTCTCCTGAACTCACTGCCACAACAACATCCACTCGATCATCAATGTCTGCACCAGACAATTTTTTTTCAGAATGCTGAGCCAAGGCAAGCAGTGTGCATGTGTTTTTCATGAATGTCATAGGCATATGGATTGTCCGGGTAGTGGACGACGTGCTCGTCGCAGGTGTGGGCATGATTTATCATGAGTCCCTCCTGGAAAGGTGCATATTACTGAGGTTCAGTTGGCAAAGAGAAGAGTAGCCATGAGTCAGGCAGCTGGGCATACTTGAGCTGGATGATGAAGAGAAGATATAATTCATGTTACTGTAATTGTAATGTAACAGTGCTGTAAATAACTTGATTGTTGAGTCTGTGCGTAAGAACGTTCTGGAAGAGATAGATATTTTCATGGATATTGGTCAAAGTCCAGCTGCGGGGTTGCTTTTGCTTGACTCAGGAGTTACAAGTAGGCTTGCACAGCATCCTACGCTGGGCAACAAAAATGATAGGATATAAAAGGAGTTAAAAATTAGATTACTCTCGAAACAATTATTGAGACACACTTTTGCTGCACTTTGTGGAAGGCTCTCAATGAAGCTGCAGCAAATCCCTGCCCTCAAATTGCCTTGTCCCCCAGAGCTCCTTGTGAGTGTGAAGATCTGTTGCTTAAAGCCTCCAGAATGTGATAGAATAGGTAGATTCAGTGAGATAATTGCAGCCAGTAGAGGAAATAAACTCAGACTCGGTGAACCAACAGCGAACTCTTGAGGAGGTAAGCACTCCCAGCGCTACAGCAAAGTCATGCAAAACGGCATCATCTTGGTTTGCCTATGGCTTGGTATGGACTTAGGACATGGATACCTAAGCCTCTAAATTTGGACATCCGCGCCGGCACTGGAAACTTGGCAAAATCTTCACCGGAGGCAGCAGTTTACCACAAATTTTGAGAGCTCACAAGGTGCATACAGGATGTAGCAAATCTCTCCTTACTCTTTTTCTTTTCCCTTCTTTTTCAACTCAAATCAACTTGGTTTCAATGCCCCATCCACAGACATAGGACATAAGCCATCCTGTTTCGGGCTCGATACTGATGTTTGTGGGGTTTTCAAAAAATAAATCAAAAAGGAAAACTCCAAAAAAGGAAAAAAAAAGAAGGGAGAGTTTAGAAGAGTTCTGTGACCTCATTGGTCTTCATACTGCTTCTGAGCTCACCATACAGACACTCTCAGTTATTTGACAGATTATATTGTGTCGGGATTTTTTCTGCTCTCTCAGCTGGTTTTCTAGGTGATAAGATACTGAATCAAAAATACAGCTCTCATTCACTCATTTCTGTGAATACACCTCTAAAATGATGCCAGCACTATTAATGCTATATATTTCGAGCTGTCAGATTTTTTTGAGCCCCAATTCAGGGGACTTGAGCAGGCTAAATTATTTCTGAAATTGGCAAAAAAGGGAATTCAGATACTGACCATTGTTGAGGAACATGGTGTTCCGGGTTGTCTGGCCGCTCAACATTACTCTGACATATGCCTCCGCCATTTCACATTTGCTTCCTTTGACTCATTTCGTAGACTACCATTTATATACTGTGTAGTAGATAATTTTAAGGACCTCTTTCAGACCCCCATTCATCTGACTCCCTTTCCATTTTGTCCCATTTATTCTAACAACCATGTCGTCAGCCATGTGCACATGTATGACCCATTGCCTTTCCTCCTACTTTGCCCTGTCCTACTTCTTTGCCCTGTCAACTGCCAGTCTCTCTTTGTTTGCATCAATTCTGTATAGCTTGTCTTTTTAGATGAGCTTCAAGCTGACCACTATGCTTCAGTTTTTCAGTGCTAAGCACTTCTTTACCAGCTGCTTGACCAGAAAAGCTCATGCCCGAGATGAATCATGTGGCCAGAATCAATGAAGGACAAGAATGAAAGCAGAGCTCTCAAAGTCTGCAAATCCTATATACTGAACCAATGCATACCTGTGACCACTGTTTGAGGAGTATGCCCCGGATCTTCTCCCAGACACCAACTCAAACTCTCTTATTTCTTTACTGAAATTTCTTTACCAAAACTGTTATGGGACAGCAATAAAGCACAATATTTTGAAAAGGTCTGAATGTATTTGTTCAAGTCTAGGTGTGTATTTTACAGCTGAATTCTTGTTTGGACATCAACTAAGGATCTACAAGTTTTTAGATATTATATATATGCAAATAAAGCTATGATACGCCTATTAGCAAAGTTAAAATATCTTAAATATACAAGCTGTGTAAATTCTACCCTAAATGACACGAAGGTTCTGTTCTTTTCTCAAGTTTCGCCTCTCACCACTTTCGACAACCCATACACAAATGGGTCACCTTGCAACTGGGGCATGACTCACCTCTGTATATTTTTGGCACTTTTATTCCCAGTGTCAGCAATGTGAAGATGTTGGGGCTCCTGCTACCGCTGAGCTGAGCACATTGGGAGTTGCAGAGCCACTGGAGTGGGAGAATGGCTGGAGCTGAGCTTGAGAAAAGTAGAGATGACTCTAAAGGAAAAGGGATGATGGGGCTTGTTCTTTCAATCTCCTTCAAAGATAAATGAGAAAGAATTCATTCCAGAGCAATGTCGCAGAGGACCTGCCGTTGCAGCCTGTCGCGTCTCGGTATCCAGATGCCATGTGACAATTTGTAAGCGGTGGCGGTGCGCAGTAACCGGTATCAGTCACACAAATACTGCTGCTACCACCTCACGCCTGGCCAAAAACACCGTTGGGAAAAAGAAGCGGAAAAGGTAAAGAAGAAGCTTTTCGTTTTCGGCAGCTTTTTCGAATGAAAATTTTAACTTTTGCCACTCGAGAAAGACAAAGGGAAAGATTGAATTTTTCACTACTTTATCCACCCGAAAAATGTATCGGTCCAACTGGGGCCGCGCCGTGACGGTCGGACCGGCGCCTTTTACAGGCGCGAAAGTCAGTGAAAAAGAATATCTATTCCTTTGTATTTCTCGAGTGGCAAAACTATACTTTTTCACTCGAAAAATTTATTGAAAAAGAAGACCTTTTCTCTTATCTTTTTCGCTTCTTTTCCCAAGTGGCATTTTCGGTCCGTTGTGAGGTGTACCGACCCCTGTTTCTCGATTCTTTGATTTCATCATTATTTCATTAAACTTTTTTTTTCCCATCCCTTCCAGTCGACAACTATCTTTGGAACTTTCCTTTGTACTTGAATCGACGGGCACTCTACATACAACGCTAGGATTACATGCACAATATTCATCTTTCCGGACTCGTGCCTGCCACACGCACAGCGCGATGGCCCACTTTCACGCGTCGATACGGAAGAGTGGAATCCATAGTAGCAGACTACAACTTTTTAAACCTGGATTCCATGGTCGGAATGATCTATGCTGAATCGAAAATGAAAGCGCAGAAACCTGTACTGAATTGAAAACAGAGAATCATGCCCGCCGCCATGTAAATTGTCGAAACCTTGTACTGAATTGAAACGTGAAGTGTAATCCGAACTGGACATGAGTCCGAGTCCTTATTCGTATGCACTTCTGCACAGTATCACATTTATGATGTGATAGCATAGCTGCGCTGCTACCATGCCTTAGTGGCGAAAAATCGATCTTTGACGCGAAAGCGATAGCGCGTTCCGATGGTAAGTCAAGTTTAAAGGTGAAGAGGGTGTTCACCGCACTGCTTGGTATTTATTACGAGCGAGAGTGCCACACAAGCAAGGACATGAAGGCTCAATACACCTGTCTAGATTTGCAGACGTTCGCCCCGTCCAACTATCATCGGGGGTAGGATATTTAGCCCCTTGGCAATCGCGGTGACTCTGAGCTGAGGGTGCAGAACCAAGAGTCAGGAAGCCCGACAACGCCGCCGTGAAGGGATGCCGTAGAAGTGTACCTTTCTTAGGGGATTAGTGAACAAGACTGCCTCTGAATCTGATGAACGAAGCAACGCCTACCTTCACACGATTGATGCGACGTTCGCCCTGGGAACGTTTCTTGACATAACATCCAAGGTAGCAAAGTTTTGAAGCTGCCGACTTACCGTGTAACGAATCAACCCCGCTTCGGGATGGAAATGGAAATTGATAATAAAAACAGCACCAGCTGTGCCAAAATTATCGTGACTCTTCTACAATCACGGCTGTCTAGAGCTCTAACTCCGATGAACGACAATCTCTTGGGGAGAGTCACGACGCCTTGCATTGCAACACATCTCCAATGTTTGGCGGCGAGTCGTAGGCCATAAGTCACTCGCGAGGTGACCAACATTGCGGATAAATTTAATCTCGGTGGATAGAGAGATAGATAAATAAATACACTGCGGGTCCAGCGAGGGAACAGTGGACTCGAACGGGAATGGCGGGCAAGCTCAACCTACAGAGGGAAGATAGACCCCGACCGTTCCTGTGGAGTAGATGCAAAGATACATGAACGTCGGTACGCGCAGGTTATTGAAGTACATTAAATATGACATTTCTTACCCGCCCGGTAGTAAAAGGTTAAGTAAAGCGATGCTGGACCACTCTGCGCAAAAAAAAAAAAAAGAAATAGCATACAACTACCTTGATAACATACCAAATCACTCCCTCTTCCTCCTACAAATCTCAATCCGCCCCTCGAACAAATCAATGATCCACATAATGAAAGACCACACCGAGAATATAAACGATGCGATCCTGTACAGGTGTAAGAAGTAACCCCAATGTGTGAAATCTTGCTGTATGCCAAAAATCAAGAGGCATTTTCCAAACCCAGTGATGAGGAAGAGGGTCATGAATGGTAACCCTAATAATGTAATAGTCGATGTTATCAACGTAACAGAAGAATTTGCATTGTTGTTCGACATCACTATGTGATTCTCGATAATGACTGGACCCAAAGAGTGTGAGGAACACTTACGGGATTCAATGACAGACAGACTCACCAAAGAGCAGATGAAAAAAGGCCATCCATGCATGCCCAAATGCGATCAGGACAAGAAAATTGTTCAAGCTCCCTGCCGCTATATGCTGCGGTACAGACTCAGAGGCTCTTTCAGATGGACGATGTAAAGGCAGCGAAAGTGAATCCACATCTTGTATCGGAGCCTCAATACAGCGGCAGAGTTGAAGGAACGAGATCCATATAGACAGGGGAAGCCATAGTATAAGGAAGCTGTCAATGATCAGAGGGCCTCCGAGAACTTGATATCTTCCGATATGGTATCTGCATATATCAAGTAGCAGAGATATATGCTGGAGGGCTGCTAAAAGAAGGATATAGTGTCGCTGTCGAAGGACCATGATCAGCTGTAGTTTTACAAAAGAGGGACTGAGAATACGTAGTCAGATTCGAGCCTTTATAACCTTTGACACCTGGGAAATCTTTATGGGCATAGGTGTCTGGGGTCTGCATTGAATCAAAGGCTTGCAGGTGAATTAAAAATGAACGCAAAAGCAGAAGACCAACACGAGAGCCGGAATAGATTTAAAACCTTGTAAGTAACAAATTTTGACTGAATTGAAACGTCAACCCTCATCTGAGTTCCGTACTGAATTGCAATCCTTTTGCCAATATTGGATCGCTGCGTATCAGTTCAATACGGGCGGACATTTTGTGATTGCTAGCACAGCTGCGCTGCTGCAGTCTAGCTTCGAATCAACTATGCTATCCCATCCATACTGTCATACGTCCACGATTCGACAATATGTATTGTATTCAAATGCGAACGCGAGGGTCATTCGTCCAGTGTTCATACAGAAAATAAGCCATAGTAGGTAAGACGAAAAGCGTGACAGGTGCTACAAGGATATCGTTGGGATGTATGAGCCCGTGATGCGCTATCATTCAACCAACTGAGAAGAACAGAAAAATCTGACACCTCGTCTCCGTTAAAGGGAAGTGGTGATGGTATCAGCCAACCAACTGAGAAGATACAATGCCCTGTTTCCGTTAAAAGGAGGTGGTGAATGATTAATGAACATGTAACATTTACACGGTTTGGGCGCACGTAGATCGATCGGGTACTAGTAATGGCGATTGCTCCAATTCGGTCACAACATTGCGGTTGCGTTCCTTCAACACTCCCAAAGATTACTCACCAGAGGTTCGTACTCCATCTCCTCGAATTCCGTCACGGCGTTTCAAGCCGTGGACCTCGGATACCAATTAGTTTGCATTCGGCAAGTCAAGTTTAAAGGTGTAAAGGATATTTCCGGGGTAAGCTATCTACTACGAACTACATTGCCACACAAGTAAGGACACATCAATCGCTCGAAGGCACCATAAACTATAAACTTGTCTAGATTTGTAAACTTTCGCCCATCCGCGGTAGGGAATTCAACCACTTGGCGTCCACAAGGACACGGTGATAGCCTATGTAGCTGAGCGTGCAGAGCAAAGTCCCCGAGGCGTCCGACGACATGAGATGCCGTAGGGATGTGCTTTTATTTGCGCGTCAGTGACAAGATTACTTCTGATGGACGAAATCCAGATCATCTAACAACACCATACGATATCGAGGCAAATGTTTCAAGGGCGGTGACTTTTCCGTGTTGAAGATATTTGCCGATAAAAATCCATTCAAAGCTGGGGAAAATGGAAATAGCGCTAGTTCTTGGTCCCAAGCCAGTAATAAACCTTACCTTACCTTGTTTAAATCTCTTCAAGTAGCATCGTGACCATTACTGGATAAGGAGGGTGTGGCTGGAAATAAGCGCCGTTTCTTCAAATGATACACGAAAAGCAGACAGTCCTTGAGAGCGACAGAATAAACAAAGCGAATGAAGTGTACATTCAAATTGTACCCAAACGGTCATGCGAAGAGTGGCTGCGAAGTGACCAGCATCATCCAGTAGTAAAAATTGCAGCAAAGTCATCATTGGAGTCTGGACCACTTCGCGCAAAGAAGGAAAACACACACAACGACCTTGATTGAGGAAAATAGTGACTTATTCTCTCTTCTTCTCTCTTCTTCAATCCGTCCCTCAAACAGATTAATGATCCACAGGATCAAATACCACACCGAAAATATAAACGATGCAATCCTGTGCACTAGGTTTGGAATCAGACCAGCTATTATCAATCAATGGAATGAGCGGCAATCTCTCTCGACAAGCCGCGACGCATGAAATTTTTAACAACAAGATTAAATAGAGACGGTTATGTTTGTTTTTACTAGCTCAGAACAGGATCGGAGGTTTGAAGGCTCAGCTAGAGCGGATTTCGACACCGAGCCTAGGTGTAGCAATCTTCCATGGAAAAAAATGCAACCCAAAGAGGGAAGTTATGTTTTTTTCTTTTTTGGAATTCAGTTGTCAGAGGCTGTCGGCCTGTCATGGTATATATTGCAACCCAAAGAGACAAGTTATTTTTATTCTTTGGAGTTCAATTATCAGATATCGTCAGCATATCTTCGAAAATCGATAAGCGCATGTATCGAATACAATTCTGCTGTACCTACGTTCGCCGCATAACCACATTATCGGAATGAGCTTGGACCAATCCTTTGAATGTCTCATTACTCGTGACGTCTAGTAGCTGTCATCTCCTGGTGAGGTCCCCTTATTGCCAACCTCACCATTGAATTTGCAGATATGCTCCCTGGTGGAGACATTTACTCAGTCTAGATTCGTATAGACGGATTACCTCGACCAGCTAAGCTATACATAAAGAAGTCCCTCCACGTGCGTCGAAGTTAAATTTCAGGCTTAGGTCAAATTACGGTACATTGACTTGGCTTATTCGTCTTACTTGTTTGATCCCTTATTCTCAAGTCACCACTGTGGGTAAGAGAATAAGAGAGTTAGGACTCGACAGAGCCGACATTATCGATTTGCATACATAACTACACGCATGGATGCTTAAACACCACTCCGCTGATGCATCGGCGCGTTGCTCGATCCCTGGATACCATTCGAGTGTTTACAACAGTAGAGTATTTACTTCGATGAAAACTTCTTTACATAGGAATAGAATTCGCCACAGTCGACGAACGCTCTAATCGTTGGCTGGAAGAACCTGCCTTCCCTTGACCTTCCTCCATGATTTCCTTATCACTAGACTCTATCTCTTTATTTACATCCTCCTCCCTTCTCCTCCTGTTTCTCGCTTCTCTCTGTGTCCGCTTTGGTACTCGTCTTGTTCGTATCACGGGCAGGCTTGGGCAAAGTAGAATCAGTCATCACTTTGGAGGAAGAAGATTTTGTCGAGGATGGCTCTGTCGCCGCTCTACGATGACTAGTAGTGCTGGTACTCGATGGCAAAAAGTCTTTGGGAGGTACCGGAGGAGGAGGACTTGAAGGCGACTCTAGGGATTCAGCCAGAGTCCGAGATCTCGATGAAGTGATGATATTGTTATCGCCCGTTGGAGAATTGCGGGATGTCGTACGAGAAGGCGAGGTCATTGCGGAAGATTTAACAGTGGGTGTGATTTGCGGAGGAGACAAATAGGAATGCGAATAAGATTTGGACGAGTCGGTTTTCGATGGGGCTGTTGATTCTTTTACTGTAGAAGCACGTCCGATGACTGCACCTGTCTTGGAAGTTCTTCCAAAGGGGGCGGACCCGGAAGCTTGCCTGCTGGAGGCACTACGTCGAATAGAAGGATTCCGTATCGAAAATGGTTTCCTCTCTGCAGGCGCAGACATAGTCTGTAGCATTTCAGTCTGAGTAGATGTCTTTGGTTCGTCTTCGGTAGCTTCATGCTTAGCGACATCGCCACCCGAACCCGGAACACGATCCCTCACGGCAGAAACTGACTTACTTCGCATGCGTTGTGCCAAATCTCTGGTACGATGGACGAATCGACCTCCTAGCGTCTGTGATCGATGTAGAAGCGTGGAATTCGATAGGGTGCTCAAATCAGCCGTTTCTTTCGTGTCGGAGGTCCCCTCTGTACTCCTGCCAGTGAATTTACTCTGCGACCCCGCATCTGCTCTGACAGTCCCACCAGTGCGACGCATAACTCCATACTCTTCGTACGGAGCCCCAGTCCATGCATTTCCTGAACGATCGCTATAGGTATATTGACCAGTGTCAGCGTCGTACCCTGTGCGTTTAAAACCAGCAGGGAGACGATATGCGTCCTTCAGAATGGGAATAAATTATGAGGAAGTGCAATTCGGAATGCTTGGACTGCTACTCACCTCGTCGTACTGCGTCCAGCGACCCATTGGAGTTGTTAGCGAGAGACGAGGGTGTTTTTCGCTGCCTTGTATATGTTCTGAATGAATACATGTCAATCATCGCTGTGTTGGTAGAGATTCATCTGATACAACGGGATATGACTGAGCGTTTGGGCATATATAGCACTCGCTCGTGTGACTGGGGCGGCTCAAAGGGGTAATGAAGAGATAGTATCATAGATCACATTTAGTTTTCAGCTACATCAACTGTACCGAGATAATCCTGTCGTTTGGAAATGCTTCTGCAATAACGGTTGCCTTGACTTCCAGCTCAGATATGCTGTTGATCGACATAATGACCAGCAATCTCTCGAGGCAGGCGACAGCACTTTGCCTAACCTGTCTTCAAATTCTGGCAAAACGGGCGTCCAACCTGATTTGCAGATGGCTGTTACAATCATAGAACGGGAATCGCACGGAATGGAGATTCTGAGAGCTCCAGCCAATGTTGAAGTCCAGGTTTGCTGACCGTAGACAACCTCGCCCTTACCGTGGGCATGAGTCTAGATTCAATATGCGCAAGATATGCACACCACCAGCAAGCTTGCCAAGTTCATCCATGAGCTAGGCAATGAAGTCATCACTTTAGATAAAACAGAGAACAAAAAAAATCACAAGCGGACAGAGATATCAACATTACCAATTCGCATACATAACAACCTGTTTAAAAGTTTAAACACGCACAGATGCACTTGCAGTCCGATGATGCCTCGGTGCGCTCCTTAACGCCCGTGAACTATCCTGCCGGGAATGAGATTCAGATGAAAATTTGTCGTAAACAGGAGTGGAAGTCGCCACTGTTGACGAACGCTCTAATCGTCGGCTAGAAACTCCCTTTTCCTGACCTTCCTTCGTTTTTTCCTTGCTACGAGATCCCTTCCTCTCTTCATCCGCACCTTCCTTCTCCCTCTGCCCCTCCTTTCCTCTCCTTTCCCTTCGCTTTTCGCTCCTCTCAGCGTCTGCTCTGGTCGTTGTCTTGTCCGTACCACTGGTAGGCTTGGGCGAAGCAGAATCAGTCTTCAGATTGGGGGAAGCAGATTTTGTCGGAGATGGCTTTGTCGGAGATGGCTCTGTCGCCCCTCTGCGATGACTGGTCCTATTGCTGAATGCTGGACTCTCTTTAGCAGGCACCGGAGGAGAAGCACTCTGAGGTGATTTTGGAGATTCAGGAGCCAATGCATATGCCATAGTCCGAGATACCATGGAAGAAGAGGTGCTGTTAGCGCGCGCCGCAGATTTGCGTGACGTCTCACGAGAAGGTGAGGACCGTGTGGGTGATTTAAGAATAGGTGTGATTTGCACAGAAGCTGAACGAGAATGCGAATGAGATTTCGAAGCGTTAATCTTCGACGAAGCTGTAGATTCTTTGAATGTAGAAGAACGTCCAATGATCGCACCTGGCTTGGAAGTTTCAGCGGAAGCGGACCCGGAAACGCGCTTGCCAGAGGGGTTACGTCGTGTAGAAGGGACATGTATCGCATATTCCTTCTTCACGGCAGGTGGAGGAGTAGGTCGTAGAGTTTCAGTTTGAACAAGTGGCTTTGGCTCGTCTTCGATAGTTTCATGCTGAGCGGCATCGCCACCGAGACCCGGAATACGATCCCTCACAGCGGAAACTGACTTACTTCGTATACGTTGAGCTAACTCTCGAGTACGACGAATGAGTCGACCTCCTGGAGTCTGTGATCGATGAGGAAGCATAGGATTCGATATGATGTTCAAATCGGCCATTTCTTTAGTGACGGGGGTCCATGGTTCATCCAAGGATACCTTTGGATTTCGACCTCTCGAGTCGGTTGGACTAGGCAAGTCCTCCTCCGCATCTACTTCCACACCCGCATCTGCTCTATGAGTCCCGCCTACAGGACGTAGAGGTCCGTATTGTGCATACGGAGCCCCAGTCCATTCACTTCCTGAACGATCTCTATAGGAATACTGGCCGGTGTCAGCATCATATCCTACACGTGTAAAACCAGAAGGGAGGCGATAGTCATCCTTGAGAACGAGAAAACCATGAGACTTTGACTTTGGAGTGGTAAAATCGGCTCTCACCTCGTCGTATTGCGTCCAGCGACCCATGCAAGTCGTAGTTGGGAAACAAGCCTAGCAGGGATTTTTTGACCGTCTTTCATTCTGAACTGAATTCATGTCAATCATCTCAGTCAAGCGGTGAAAGATGGGATAAACATAGCACAAGTCGCGTGACTGGATGTAAAGGTACCGTGGAGTGGCGTGAGAGTTAACTACGTCAGTAATTCGTCATTTGTCACACGGGTATATAAGGAAATTTTCCATACATCCTCAACTTGCCTCTCTTTCCAGGTCGCGGTTGGCTCCCGCTTTCATTAGCCAGGTCTTCGAGTCTCTTACTACTCGTTCATTGTTCTTTGTGACTCCCCAAAAGTTCTCAAGTCCTGTGGAAGACCGACAGGCATCTTTTAGTCCGGTTATCAGCTCCTCATGATCACCTTCTGCCACTTGCTATGAGCGCGCGCGCTTTTCTAGGATTCGACAAGCTCGCTGAGCTCTATAGTTCGCGCTTCGTTATGTTTATTCAGATTTTGCTTGCTGCACCGCGTAGCAAGGATAGGCGATATCGATTTTTGGGTTCGCAGCAGAGCCGGCACACCTTCCGCTTCAGGTGTCTAAACATTGAATGCCACCCCCTCTACAAGTCCTCCTCTTTTGGGTGAGGCAGTATGTCTTCGGATGTGCTACACCTTCCGCTTCAGGTATACGAATGCCCCCCCCCCCCCTCCAAAGTCCTCCCTCTTCTGGTGAGGCAACATGTCTTCAAAGCATGTTATACACCTTCCGCTTCAGGTGGCTAAATATCGAACGCCCAAGAAGTCCTCCCTCTAGTTTGGTGAGGCAACACGTTCCGCTTGGCGTGTTTTTCTAAATAACCAAAGCTTGGCTCCGTTGATTCTTCTAGTTTCGATGTTGTAGCCCTTCCCTCCCTTCGGGTTGAGGAAGACACGCTCCGCTTGACGTGTAAAAATAATCAATGCCGCTCCGTCTGTCGTAGTTCACCTGTGTCTGACGTCGAGCCCCCGTCTCCCTTTCGAGATCATTGAGCTTTGGCAATTTGACTCTTGTTCGGTTGTAGGCACCGGTCTCCCATCAGAGAGAAAGCCTCTTGCTGATCCTATGGTTCGGCAAATTGGTTTTCTGTCGATGGTTGTAGGCATGCAGAGACACCTGATCCATGTCTCTGTGCCCAAGTAGGTTACGGTTATAGTTGTGGAGGACTACTTGGCGGACTGGTTTAGCTAGTTAAGGTATTCGTCTCGCGTGACAGTCCGGAGACGCTTTTCTGGTCTCAACGTCGTGGCGAGCAGCTTGCTTATGCTCGTCGCTTCTTCAATGGCGCTGCCGGGGTGCCATTTCTCTGCAACATGCGGGGTACACAGTCTTCAGCACTTCGAGCGGGGACGTTGTCCTTGTTCTGGGTGAAGAGTCGTTTTGTCCCTCGCTAGGCACCATGGTAGGAAGTAGGGTGGAAATGATATTGTGCCTGCTGTATATGTACTTCGAAGTAGAAGTGTTCTTACTTGGTATCTAGTGTAATATCCATCTCTTCCTGTCATCACCCATCACTGCCATTCGCGAGGCATTGATTCTTAATGAACTTCACGACTTTAACGACTCGTTGTGCAGCGTAAGTGAGCTGAAAAGTTGAATTTATCGATCATAACAAAATTTGAATGGCAAGTAAGCTGGGAACCCGTTGATAGTAGTCCGTCACCCTATATCCATATATACTCTATGTACTCCAGAACCATGTCCTTGAAAAAACAGCGTCGTGTCTTTATCACACCTTTGCCAAACCTTGTTTGAGCTCCACGTCCCCTCCATTATAGTAAATAGGTTCTGCTAGAATCCAGCCTGAAGGGACGAAAACCCAAGTGTACATTGTCAATAATACCATCGCGGCATCGAATAATTCTACAGGATAACACGTTATAAATCAATCGAATCGAAGTAAACACCCAAATGAGCGTAAAGGAGGCATACCGAAAGTCCACTCGGTGTTCATCACTGGCCCAAAGAACCCATCTCCGAGTTCGACAAGTCGAAAGATTGCCCTGTTTCAGCACGAAAAGAGAAAAACAAACGTTGCCAGGTTCCAGGTCAGTAAGCGGAACGGAATGTTCATTGAACAAGCTGGATTGGAAGTGAAAAAAATAAGTACGAACCGAATGAACAAAAACAGCGTAGCGAAAAACACCGCGTAAAGTCCTACCCTCCTCCTCTTATCCATCATACCAATCTTATTTACACCTCTATCTGACGCTCTCACAGGCTTGTCGGAATTGTAGCGGTATAAAAAGTCGGCCGCGATTAACACGAAGCAGATGATGATCGCTAGATTCAGAAAGATCCAAGGGGGGGAAGAGGAAGGCTCCATCAATATGACAACGTTCCAAAAGGAGGGTTCGACAAACTCTTACCTGCTTGTACAGCGATCCCCGCGAGCATAAGATTTGTCCCCTATGGTTCAGAAAATCCAAAGCTTATTAGCGACGACCTTTGGCAGTCGACCTCCACACCGACAAAGGACTACTCACAGGTTTAGGATTCCCACTTCCCGTGGTATTAAGCTTGGTGGCCTCCTTGGCGGCCCAGCCCCCTCCGATACCTTGTATGGCGAGGGATATAATGTCCTATTGAGGATGGCGCTAAAACGTCAACGTTCGGAGCAAGGGATTTTCGAACCAAGACAAAGCATACTTACGCAGGAAAGGAATATTCTGGAATCTAGAAACACAAAAAAAAAAAGAAATGGCCCGAGCCGCAGCATGAGCGAAACGTGATAGACTGGAGGAGCAAGGAAGGAAATTGCTTACACCAACTCCCTTTGAGTCGACTATACTGAGGACCCAGAATATCCACCAACTTTCCGAAAATGATAAAATGCGCTCCGAGGATTGGGGTAGGTGATATGATAAGCAGGACGAGTCTACAAGCACCATGTAAGCAACCCGGCCACCGTCCATGGTACGAAACCAAAAGCCAAGATATGATTCAAGTACCGAGTTACTCACTGGATCGTGTACGGCTCAAGCAGCAATACATTCTGACTGGACCACAAACGCGCTGCCCACCCAGTAATTTCTCCACATCCGCCTAGGACGATCGTCGGTAAGACAAACCAGTGACGACTCCGGCGAGAGAGTAGTAGGACATAGATGAACTGGATCACTGAACAGACACCGACGCCCGAAACAGGGTAAAACATTAATAATTCATCAAACGCGAAGAAACGGAGGATGACATACGCGTAGCCAAAGAGAAAAACGCGACAAACATAGCGCATATACCCAACGGAGGAGTGTATCCATACGGACTTTTCCTCGCTTTCTTGCCAGTGGCAGCGTCTATAGATACAACTGCTTCAGAAAAAAAAGTTAAAACGGTAGCGTTCATGGTGCGAATGACTCGGAGGGTGACGACGATTATTGAAGGGAGGATAATTTTCATGCACAGGTTGAAAAGGAAGGTAGGAGGGGGCGGTAAAGACTGAATTCAGATATGTAGCTTATGGTAAAGGTTTCCCTTTTTATATTCCGGTGGTTCCAAAAAAAATTTACATGAATTGCGATGTTAGGGACAAGATAAAGGTATACCGACGGAGTTCTCCTCTACACGGCTAATCTAGTCATAGGCGAGAGATAGGAATTTGCTATGAAAGCTGATGAGACATCATGTCGGCATGGTGCCTTCCATTGAGTTAGATTAACCGTTGCCGTCTCATAAGGATCATTTTGCCTCGGATTGCGACTACATACGCTGAGAAAGTGGAATCGCTGTTCTGACTACGATACGATAGGAAGCAAAGGCTGCTGAACGACTTAAAGCTTCAGGAGGGCACGAATGTCGTTGCAGCGGGTCCGAGAGTCGCCTTTTGCTTCTGTAACGAATAAAATAATCCATTGCATTACGAACTGACGTTCGGCGAGTTATACGTACAAAAATATCGAGTGAAGGGAGAAAAGGAGGAGCAGTCGCCCACCCATCAAGTCCGTTTCAACGCGGGGAACAGTCAACCACCTCCGCTTACCAGCTCAAAAGATGGGTATAAAATCCTGTATCCTGTCCTTCGCATTTTGCGCTATACACTCTGCAATCCACGTGATATTTCTAATCTCCTGCTCCTTCAATTTCATATACGCGTAAAACACTCCATACTGGAACTGCTGTAGGAACGCCATCTTGTTCAGATGCACTTCGGTCTGGAAGAAGCGGTCCTCGAGTTGGGCCAACACGCCGGAATCTCCTTCGCCTCCGCCGCTATTGGATCCTGTATCGGCGAAGAACTGGCGATATTCTCCAACGTTCTCACATACTAATCTGACTTGATCAATCTCGTCAGCTTTAGCGAGCTGGTTGTTGCCTTCCGGGAAGAGGCGCCCAATAGAGGGAAAGAGCTTGGCACGTTCCTCTTTGGAGAGTTCGGTGTTGAAGGAGTTAATGGTAATGTTGACTGTCCGTCTGTCAGCTTCAAAGGAGAGGATGCGCTGCATAACGTCGGCGGTTGACCCGCCTAGAGAGCCGCAGTAGGCATGAAAGTCTTCGAGATACGCTTTGTATACGGTGTTTCGAATGATTTCGATGTTGAGGTCATCGAGGTCGGAAGCGGAGAGACAGTCTCTGAAGTAGGGTGCTGCGCGTGTTACCATGTGAGGAAATTGGGGACGAAGAAAGACAGAGACGGACGTACCTAGGGGTGTTTCGACCAGTACACTTTGATACAGTTCCTCCACATTTGAAGCTACACAGAGAGCAGGCATGGACTCGAATACACCCAATGGATGACACCTTTCGAGAAGCTCATGCGTATCCCGTTCGTGCAGGGTCCCGGTAATGAGAAGTATAACGTTGTCAATCATGTAGCCATACCTGCAGAGGGGTCTTAGGAGCAAACTCTCTGCCTGACAGGAAAGTAGACGCACGTTACATAGTCCAAGAATTTGCTCAGCGGTTTAACGGCGTTATTCCTGAGATACTTGAACTGGTCGACTAGGATCTGAGTAGCCTTTTCTGCAATGGTTGCTGTCGAGATTGGAAGGGGCTCATTGGCAAGGAAGTTTCCGTAGTCGGTCGCGGATAGTTGGGTTCTGAAGTCTATACAACTTACTTGGTTACTGAGTTTCAAAATCGGCAGAAAGGAATAGTACCTTCGAGACTCTCGCATTGAGTCAAGTTGGCATAATGAGACTGGGTGAGGATTCCAGCCTTATAACCTCGTACAGTGCCTTCTAGAAATCCGCCGTCGACCTGGTAGTACTGTCAGAATATGGTTGAGGTAAGAAGAAAGGGCAGTACATTGAATAAAAGAGCCTCCATCGTCGTTCACTGTAAAGGAAGCAGCGAAATTCCCACGCTCAGTAACTTTCCAATCTTCGTCCATCATGGCCACTACAGCTTATACTATATACTCCCATTACGACCCAGCAGACAGGGAAGTACTCGAAAGGGAGACGGGCCAATTATCAGAAGATTATGATCCCGAGGATGCCTGGAAAGCTGAAGCTATAAAAGCTTTCAAGCGAAAACAACCCCCTCCCCCACGCTTTGTTCCTGCGTCGTCAAATTCGAGTATCAGTTTAGACGATTGGAGCTCTTCTCCAGGCGCAGGTCCCTCAAAACCTCTCTCGTCACAGTCGACCGGAGTCTCTGGTTGGTATCGTTCTATGATTTCATCTGCTCAAGAAAAAGATATGGATACCAAGCCACCCACTACGATGGCTCCTCCTCCTCCTCAGGCTCCGGTTCCAGATTCGGCGCCGAAACCACAAAAGCCAACAAAAAATGATTGGTTTATACAAAAGGTTTTAACCGCCGATGCTCCTACCTCTGCTCCTTCCACTCCCACTCCTCCGCCATCCCTTGCAGACATGCTCGCGCGGAACCCACTTCCCTCTCCAAACGACAAGAATCGTTTCATACCTCCAGTATTCCTTGCCATCGGACCCTCGAATAAGGGCTTTTCGATGTTGCAGAACAGTGGATGGAACGAAGGCGAAGCGCTCGGTCAGGATGTTGTGAGGAGGCGACGTATAACACGGGACCATCCGAGTCCTTGGGTGAAGGAAGAAGATATGGAAGTCAAACTTGGAGATGGAGAGATTACGGAGGTGCGAAAGGTGGAAGTGGTGGATCTTACTGTGTCGGATTCGGATTCGGACTCGGAGGATGAGCCTGTAGTAGAAGACAAAAATGTCAATGTCCCACAGAACGGTCGCAAAGCCTTACTTACACCCCTTCCAACGGTGCTCAAATCTGACCGGCTCGGTATTGGGTTGAAAGCAAAAACTGAGGGGCCTTACAAGGCGTCTGTGAAGAGGGTCACACACAATGCAGCAGCATTGGCTGCTCACTATCGACGAGCAGAGGAAGCGAGGTTACGGAAGGAGAAGTGGGGCAAGGGAAGACGCGGATTTGCCAGAAGAGACAAGGAGGAACAGACTAGACGCCAGAATATGTTGACATATATGAACTCGTAGAACATTAGAAACTCGAAAATGTCGTCGATGCTTAATGGTCATATCGTGATCTTTACTCACGCCCAAGAATGTTCTCGATACTCTTTGAAATGTGCTCCCATACTAACTAACTTCTTCGAGACTGTAAAAGCTGCAAGTATGGAACGTGACATGCGCTGTTAGATGAAGGTAAGTATCTTGCGTTTTCGGATAATACAAATCGATAGAAACGGGCGGTTCCGAGTGCTGAACAGATTCAGGAGATTAGGGATCTTTTGGTTTTGAACGGAGAGCAGTACAGGCTGGGATGGTATCCAGATTTGTACCCTGATGAAGACTGGCGGTGATGTACGTTTGAATCACTTTTCCTGCTTCTACGATCTGCTCAAGGTTCGGAATATGAAACAGGCAGAGAGCTGGGAGACTCGTAAACTTGACGACGGGAATCAGTATCAGTCGAAATTGTCATAAACCAGGAATTCAGGTGAATATATTCATGCCTTTATTGGACTCAGGTGCTTTGCGCTCGCGGATAACACGAATCGAGACAAACGAGCGTCGAGCGATTCTGAGCGCTGAACAGATCCAGAAGATTCGGGGCCTTCCGTGTAAACGGAGAACAGTACAAGATAGTACCAACCCTGATGATGACCGTCAATGTACTTTTGGTTCAACTTTGTTGCAACTGCTACCGGCTTAATTTTTAACATCGGGACGAGACAAGTATGGATTGTGCTGCTACCCCAGTGGCTCAAAGAGTAGAGGGTTCACGCTCCCATCCCATATTCTACGGTAGCATGAGAATTTCTTCCCGGAGTCGGACAATGACAGTGCTCCATAGCGTTTGTCCTGTAGCCAGGCTGAGTAATTCATTTCCATTTTGCTGGCTCTTTTTCTGTCTTCATTATTGATACAATATTTACATTGATTACTGTGAATAGTTACCTTGTGTGAAGGAAAGCTAAGTGTGCGCTTGAGCGTGAGCTAACCTCGCTAGCAGTAGGAGAAAGAGGAGGAGGAGGAGGAAGGGAATGTACTTGGATAATATAATAAATAGTGCCATATATAGAACGATGCAGTGGCGCGGAAGTGATTAAGTTGCCGACATTAACACAAATGATTGATAATATAATAAGAGAAAGAGTGATAAAGTACTTTGATGTCAAGCATGTCAAGCCAAAGACATTGAAATAATTCAGGTGAGAATGCTAATGGTCACGTACACAAATGTGACTGAACAGCTTCGCGCGACCGGGTGGCACGCAGCTTGTATATTTAACGACGTAGGAACAGCTTTAGGTAAAGAATCCAAGCCTAATGGTTCGGTAATACTTAATACATCGCTGCCCTTCAAGGTTTCGATAACCCATAAGCAAGACGTTTCCTCGTGCATTTCCAAAACAACCCTCGCCGGCCTTGCTATCCCGTTCCGAAGAAACGTTCGTAATGCATAGCTGGATGATACAGACAGGTGAATGTAAGATGATAACAACTGCAATAGTGATCAACGTACAAGTGAGTCATCGACGGTCCTCAGGATACAAGTCTCTATACCACCCCAGCTTATACTGCTCCCCATTCAAATCCAAAAGGTCCCTAATCTTCTGGATCTGTTCCGCCGTCGGAATCGCGCGTTTATCTCGATTCGTGTTGTCCGAAAACCCAAGGCATTTGAGTGACGTTGAGAAATACTTGCCGTCCAATAGGGGGACGAATGCATTCGGCCAGATTTCACTGGCCTGGTCGCAAATTGATCTGACCTCTCGGTTTAAAACAAAGGTCAGCTCGTGCTGGTCCCCCGTATCAATAAATTTTTGAACAGCTGGATCCTTCTTTGCGGCACGGGCGGCGATATCCTCCCAGGGGAGCATAATGGCGTACGCACGCGGAGTGCTAAATGACGGTATTTTGGATTTTTTTCGGAACGGACGAGACGGTTTCGAAACAGATTGGAGAGTTTCAGGAGGGAAGTGGACTTTGGATTCAGATTTAGAGGACATGGTCGTGGTAGAATGGAATCAAGAGCTGAACATACCGGGCTGTTTATAGCGCCAACGGTTGACTCCGGCCCGAGAGGCCCTTTCGCCTTGTTCGCCTCGTGCAGTAAATCAATTTCTCAAATTTCTCGAAGGCTAATAGTCAAGGTGAGTCTAGTTCAGTGACCATCCCCTCGCACCTCGCTGAAACCATCTCCCTACCTAGCATTCATAGGTCCGCCTACCTATGGTCACAAGGGGGATCCTCAGCTGTCGCATCCAGGTCCAAGTGGCTCTGGGCCCGCCTGTCCCCTCAAATATATTACTCAAATGCTGGATCCCACGTCTCAGTTCGAGCATTTACACTGTAATGTAGTAGTATTTTTCCCCTCGCTTTTTCTTTAGCTCTTCGTACTAGGTATGCTCAAAAAATCGTACAGAAAAATTGTTTAATTTATTCATTTTCAAAGTTCTTCTCCCGGACGTTCTCAGTTCGATTCTTAGCCTGGAGTCATTCCCAGTGTAGAAGAGAAGTGTAGATTTCGTAAGGTCTTTCTGGTTCTCGGTCGAGACTGAACGTAAGGAGTATGCGTAGTCGGTCCCGCGGAACCGAGCACACTGGGGAACAAAGTACAAGAAGAGAAAGTCTATGTAAAAACCACTATGTCGTCGCAGAGTTAAAACACTTAGAACAGTCTGGAAGCCTCGTTGGACCTCCTCACGCAGAGATAAGGGTTTTGGTGGGCAAAAGTCGTCCCTCTTCTCTTCACCGATCTAGGTATATGTACTTGTTACCATTCGCAGCTACTACTAGGTCCCATCAATTCCCTATCGGCCCCAGTAATTCTTTTTCACTTCATTTCCTCCTTACTCCCTTGGCATTTCCTTTTCAATCCACCATGATTTGATATGATTTTGTCCTTCTCGCGTTAGATGATACATATCGGTGAGGTTAGAATACAAAGGTCAAAATACTGCAGAAAAAGCCTGTCCGCGTGGAACCCCAGTAAGATTGCGGATCGCGAAGCGCGTCAAAATGTCCGAGGCATCAAGAGAAACCGGCTAAAGAACCTGCGCCGTCAGCTGAGTTCTATGAGCGAGTAGCGAGTCGGTCGGCAGTTCATTTTTCACCGCACATAGAAAAGACCTGCTCGAATCCAGCACATGAAGATATAAATATAAAATGAGGGGAATTTACCTTGAGACCATTCACATCTCACTGCGCTCTCTCCATGAACGGTGAAACGGCTTATATCGATGACTTGTCACAGTCTCCCCAGCCGTCTATCCCAGCGTTAGAGCCATTCGTAACAAGTCGCGAGATTCAAACCTATAAGTCGTACGCTTGGTCCATTCGATCCAATCCCCGCGCTCTCGAAATTTATGGCTTGTCGCATACGAAGAAACCATACGCGACTTGCTTCGGCCTACTCAGGGTATTCAACGGCGTATTGTCGCAGGCCAGCAGCCACTGTGGCATGGCGAAGTTAAGCCAGTTGAAAAGAAGAGACGCCGTACAAAAAAGGCCAAATCATCGGATCAAACGGCTGATTCCGAAACCGAAGAGACAGAAGGAGAGGACGACGAACAGAGAGGAGGGGAGGTAGACGATATGGAAACAGAGTATGAGGAAGAGGAAGAGGGAGGAGAGATTGTCAAAAAAGAGCAGTCGAACAGAGATGATAGGTCTGACACCAACTCCCTTGCCGACTCTGAGGGTTCTGTGAGTGCAAAGAGAGGGAAATACACTGAAGGTCTCCCAGATGTCACCACATTACTTGTGGAATACAGCACGAGGAATACTCCTGATGCACTGACTCTTGATCGGAAATCTCCCGAGGAAAAAGAGCAAAGGAGGCAGATGTGCACCTTCATCCATTTTGGCGGAATCAATCTTGACACTTGCAAACCAGATTCTTTCACAGAGCTGAAATGGGCTCCTCGTCGTTATTGCGCAAAACAAAGATTTGACAAGGCTGAGGCGTATCAGGTCTTGTATCGGGACATGGAAAATCAGCTCTTGAAGGCTGCAGCCCAGATCACTGTGTACAGCATCATCTTCTTCACCAAGTACCCTGGATCTTCTCACTTTCTGGCGATCATCGGGTCCGGCCCTTTTTGGCATTACACCATTATTCGTCGCGAACATATGCCTTGGTCTGAACCTGGATCTGAACAGTATATTTCCGGCAAAGAAAAAGATGCAAGGGAAGAGAGATTCTTTGGACTCTTTGGTACTGTCTTTTTTGAAATCGGAACAGAACGTTCCGATATGGAATGGGACAAGATAAGGCATGTTTACTTCATGGGTCATCCGGGCGAGTTGGGTAGCAGACCGAAAGACTCGTCTTCGAGTGTGGGCTTCGTCGCGGACCCTCAGCCTAGGAGAGTTACTCGTGCATCAAGGAAATAGCAGTATATGTATGTTACATTTACTCAGTATATGAACCCTAGGTTTTCACTGCGCCAAGTATGTACTCACATTCATTGAGCTTTGATCGGAGAAAAACCTTGACTTTGTGCCAATGCAGTTAAACGCACGGTGAGAAAAACGGATACACCTAATAGGTTGTCGTGCGCTGTATAGAAATTCGGCCGTAAAATACTTGTCACCTCTGTCCACACGTCGTACGGAGGTACCGTGGTCGAAAGACAAGGAATAGTATGTAAACCTCATCGACCGCGCTTCTCTCACAACGCAGTGGCACCATGACTAGAAGAATTTCGATTTCTCGCATTATTTACAGTTATGGTCCAACGATGGATTGTACGATACCAGTAATGAAAGTGTCCAGTCCATGCACGTTAGTCCTCTACTGGTTCTTTCTCTCGCTAGCGTTGTATCCCTTTGGCAAAGCATCAAGACGGAGAGGACTCTGGATGCTGGCCAACGCAGATATACCAAAGTAGAGTATAGGCAAAAAGATGAATAGGACAATCAAGAGGACCATGATGAGCCCCGGGGTGAGGAGCTGATATCGGTGCAGGATGCCACTCTTGTTCGTTGCCATGGTGGACGGGGACGAAGCAGAGCTGGAGGCCAAATCGAGGACCGGTCGGTCAGGGGTGGCAAGGTCCTCCTGACGTTTGGAGAGGATGGAAGCGGAACCGGTATAGATGATTACACGGTTCGAGAAGGGAAGAGAGTCGAGGGTAGTGGATAAAAGGGCATCTAAAGTCATGTCAAACTTGGCTGTAGGAAGCTGGAATTACAGAGAGACGAACCGTGCTCTGCCATAACGTCCTTCCTGTGCGAGCCCTCCATGGCTATACCAGGCATATTGACAACGACAATCGATTTCTCACTTCCAGAATACGAGTGGCCAGGTCTGACATTGACCAGTCTCGACTGGCATTTCTTGGACACGGATTGGGCAAACTCGAATGGTTCTTCGTCGGAAGTAGACAGGGGGTAGGCGTATTGACGAGTAGAAGGTGCGGATGAAAGGGAACGCGCTATATGTGAGCTTTTGGAGAGCTGACGCAGGTCGGACGCATGAAGCTGCGGAACAGAATGAGTTGTCTGGACAGCGTAATCTAAAGAGACATACACCAGGCTGATGAACGAGTACAATGGCTTGGTGGTTGCAAACATCATCATTCAATAGAATAGTATCAAAGAGGCTCTTGGAATGCAGAGTATCGATAGCAGAAGGTAGACGGTCAATCAGGCTGGAACTATAACAGAATGAGCAACGCTCCTGCAAAAAATTTACATGGATACGAACCTGTGAGACGACCAGGCAATAAACGGAGCAGTATTTGAAAATGCCAAAGCCAAGGGCGAGCAGGCCAACAACAAAGCCAGACGGGTCATCGTGGAAGCTGGATTGAAAGGAACGAGCGGAGTGAACACGGCGCTCCAGCCTCCGAACCTCCGACCGGTGTCAGAGCCAGGGATTCAGTTACGGCTCAACTTAGACGCCCTGTGTCATTTTGCGGGGTTGACATGTGAATTGTCTGCACGATTTAAGAACCGAGTATAATTCTACGCCTTTTGCTCCTTCCGCAATGTTCAGAACTTCCATTTCTCGCTCTCTCAGATCTTTCACCCCTTCCGGGTCGCTGAATCTCGCCAGGTGATGCTGTCTGTATTTATTACTCTTGTGTAATTCTAACTAAACGCTTTTAGACCCTTCTCCTCCTCGATATCCCGTCGAAATGACTTCACGCCTCTCGATAAGTTCTCGGAGGAAGAGGAGATGATTCGCGAGACAGGTAGGTCCGCCTTCTACAACGCTTTGAGCAAATCAGTCGCTCAACGCGACTCGTACAGTCCAACGGTTTGCCAACGATGTAATCAAACCTAAGGTCAGGGAGATGGATGAGAACGAGCGAATGGATCCCGAGATTATCAAAGGACTCTTTGAACAAGGCGTATGTGTTAACCTGTCTTATTCTACGGCCAACCTCACTGTCATTTTGAAATAGCTAATGGGCATTGAGACCTCTGCTTCTTTCGGAGGTTCGGAATCATCATTCACCTCTGCTATCATTGCTATCGAAGAGCTCGCAAAGATCGATCCCTCCGTCTCTGTTCTGTGCGACGTACATAATACATTAGTCAACACGGTGTTGAGAACGTACGCAACCGAAGAGCAAAAGGCGAAATGGCTTCCAATGCTGGCTACGGAACATGTACGGTGATAGGCTCCTTCGAAAGTGCGTTACTGAAATAAGCTGCAGCTCGGTTCTTTCTGTTTATCAGAACCAGCATCCGGTTCCGACGCATTTGCCCTACAAACCAAAGCTCAGAAGGTCGGAAATGATTATGTTCTAAATGGAACGAAGATGTGGATTACAAACTCGTACGAAGCCAATGTCTTTTTGATTTTCGCCAACGTAAGTAATCTGACTCTCGTCACGACTGAGCTCACCCTCCCGAAGATTGATCCTTCAAAAGGCTATAGAGGAATAACGTGCTTCATCGCCACGAAGGATATGGGTATTGAAATTGCGAAGAAGGAACAAAAGTTGGGCATCAGGGCATCTTCTACGTGTACACTAAACTTTGATGATCTCAAGGTAAGGAATCTGTTTTCACGATTTATGACGCGCCTTAACCTTTCACAGATCCCTGCGGAAAACATCATCGGTGGTGAGGGTAAAGGTTATAAGGTAAGATATCTAACGAATGCGCCACGATCATGGATACTTACTCGAATTCCAGATTGCCATCGAAATCCTAAACGAAGGTACTCACATTTTGGAAATTCTAAGTTTCTGTTATCTCATCCCTTTCACAGGCCGCATCGGTATCGCCGCTCAAATGCTCGGCCTCGCCCAGGGTGCCTTCAACCTTGCCGTTCCATACACCTACACCCGAAACCAATTCTCCCAACCTATCGGTACCTTCCAAGGCATGGCCTTTGATTTTGCTCGCGCCGCCACGCAAATTGAAACCGCCAAGTTATTAACCTACAATGCCGCAAGACGGAAGGAGGCCGGATTGAGTTTTGTGAAGGAGGCGGCGATGGCGAAATGGTGGGCTTCGCAAGTTGCGCAGGAGGTTAGTGGAAGTGCGATTGAGTGGATGGGAGGCCTTGGGTTTACGAGAGAGACGGGGGTGGAGAAGTTTTGGAGGGATTCAAAGATTGTAAGTGAAGGGTTGCTTCTGCTTTGCGGGATGCCATGAATGTGCGCATACTGACATGATTTTATTTTCTTATTAGGGTGCGATTTACGAGGGAACGTCGAATATTCAGCTTCAGACGATTGCCAAATTCATTCAAAAGGAGTATACGCCTTGACGACTTTCTTCATGTTAATTTTTTTTTTGCAATATCGTGAATACTCAATTTCCTGCATATAATCTATTTCAGTGATTTGTATGATCTTTCGAATACACCATCCCGCGAAAAAAACCNGTGCCGACTGGCACTTTGNGAGAGGTATTAACAGCTTTGNGTCGATACAGTTTACGGAAGAAGACTTGCAGGCGTCTATATATTGTTCGCCTCCATGCCGGATAGGAAGTCCGCAGTACCCCCATACTCCGTCCCCGTGTCGCATGAACTTGTAAGTTT